>JAYESA010000005.1:281216339-281268839 GCA_036927795.1 Iris macrosiphon | reverse complement strand
GTTTTACTTAGAAACCCAGGAAATGGCCTAATATAGCTAAGATAAGCTAGTATTAGATAGTTAGTAACCTTTATAGACTAAATAACTTAGTATGGATCTAGTATGACTTAGTTAAGCTAGAATGACTTAGAAATTGACCTAGAAACAAGCATTTTTGTATTTTAACCCATTTTTCATTATTACACTAATTAACATTGAATTTCCATAAATAGGTCATTGTGATTCCATTTTGGACCTCGATCCTCACATTCTGCTCAGGACCACAGGCGAGTACATTCTCTGACAGTTTTCATGGTTGATTACTTCTATAAATTGTAGTGTATTTCATACTTGATTCCGACACTATGGATACACGGGTTAGCACCCTAGATCCCCATCATGAGGAGTCGTGATTGGAATCCATCGTGCTGGCTGGGGGATGGGGAACTATTAGTAGATTATGTGATCATATCCACACTTACCATGCATCATAGCTCACCCCACATCTCACGTCGGGTGCGGCCTAACCATCATCATGCATCATAGCTGTTATATATGATTAGCCTGACCATTATCATGCATCATAGCTAACCATATGGTTAGCCTGACCTTCAAGAATCATAGCTAATCATATATAACCAGCCTGATCCAGTCCCAAGCCGATCACATGATAAACTAATATTTCAACCACTTAGCTAGATGTTTTATCTTTATTCAGATTTACCTGTTCTAGCATTCACTATTTATTGCTCATTGCTAGTTGCTCTTTTGTCTATTTCATTTTCTCCAGTACTCCACATGTTCAGTTTTTTATTCCATCTTGTATCTCTTACACTGTTTATAGATTTTGTCAATTTAATGAAACTGCTGTTAGTATTTGTGCTTCGCTCCAATCCTGACTGGATAACAACATTTTCAGAGGACCTGGAGGACTTTTGCCCTACTCATTACGGTCCAGGAATAGAGGAGGATTTCACCCCAGAAATCCCAGAGGAGGTGCCTATCCTAGAGGAGAACATGCCTGCCCATGCTTAGATTATTTTTCTGCATTTATTGTTTTAGACTGAGACTGAGACTGAGATGTATTTTATTTTATTTGTGACTTTGTGAGGTCATTTAGACCAGGATTTGAGTTGAACTTCTTGTGGATGGTTTTTTTTGAACTCTTTTCAATTCTCATCGTGCCATTATTCTTATAGCTGTGATTGAGTATATTATAGACTTATGATTTATTTATCATTGTCCTCCGTACGGAGTTGAGACTATTGACAGGATGTACTATTTGTGACCTAGACAGCGTTCTACCGCCGATGCTGCGGCGTAGGCTGGACGTAACCACGACTCATGCCCAAATTCCGGGTGCGGGTCGTGACACGTTTTTAGTGGTGGCCCATGCAGGTCTAGTCTGTGGTCTCTAGTCATAGTCTTAGACTGTTTTAGGAAATAGGAATTAGGCCAAGAATATACTCAATCACAATTAGGGAATTCTGATTCTTATGATATTATTCTTAATGATTAATTCCTTTAGAAATTTTCTGTCCTTCCTTGATATCATATCTATTGCCTTAATTGAATCTTTCGATCTGTCTTCAGGATGCCGCCAAGAAGATCCCAGAGACTTGGAGCAGCAGATTCAGAGAGGTCTGCCACCTCTCGCGCTGCCGGACAGACATCAGCAGCACCTCCTACATCTCCAGGACAGGTGGGAGTGTCTGCAGCATTCGGGGGTCCTCCACCACCAGTTCAGAGGGTCCCCACAGCTACGACGGCACCACCACCTCCACCACCACCAGCTCAGCAACCAGGAGGTGTGCCCGTCGATGGGGCACAGATGTTCGCTTTGATTCAGGGCATGGTCGACGCCCAGAGGACGTCGGCAGAGGCCCAGAGAGTGCAGGCTGAGGCACATCAGGCCCAGACAGAGATGATGAGGGTGAACATGGATAATGCTCACCAAGTGGCTCTCCAGGCTGTGGAGAGAGTCGCTCAGCAGCAGCAACAACCTGGTCAGCAACAACAGAGGCCGGGCACCATTGTGGACTTCAAGAGGATGATGCCTCGGGAGTTCAAGGGGACAGAAGGGATACTCTACGCCGATGATTGGTTAGAGGACATCGAGAGGAACTTGCGTTTGGCACAGATTCCAGAGGCGCTCCAGATCGAGGCCGCTGGCAGCCAGATGTTCGATATTGCCTTGACATGGTTTCGCACGGAGCCGAGACTCTTGCGCGGGGGACTCTCTTGGGAAGCTTTCAAGGAGCTCTTCAAAGAAAAGTTCTTTCCTGATGTCGCCCTGGGAGCTTTGGAGAGTCAGTTCCATGACTTAGCCCAGGGGAGCTCGTCCGTCGACGAGTATGCCGCGGAGTTTTCCCGCCTGAGCCGCTTTGCGCCGTCGATGATTAGAGATCCGGGGGACAGGGCCCGGAAATTCAGAAAGGGGCTGACAAGAGAGATCAAGTCTCGCACGTCGGGACGTCGCACAGCTACCTACGAGGGCATATTGATGGATGCCCAAGTAGCCGAGGATGACTTGGACCTCAGACCCAAGAGGGGACGCGATGTTACCGGAGGGGCAAACAGTAGTACGGGAACAGGCAAGCGTCCACACTTTCAGCAGCAGCAGAGGCCCTTTCAGCAGCAGCATCAGGCACCAGCCCGAGGGCAGATCCAGCAGCAACAGAGACAGAACCAGCCTGCCATCCAGTGTGCGTACTGCGGGAAGACAGGACATACCAGAGAGAACTGCAGGAAGAGGTTAGGCTCATGTTTGTACTGCGGATCGACGACACATCAGCTGAGGGATTGCCCTACCATTCGGACTCGTCCAGGTCAGGGTGGAGCAGCCGCCCAGAGAGGACCAGGCAGGGTACCTACCGTACCAGGAGGCCAACAACAGAGGGGACCACTTCCACCGCAAAATCAGAAGTTCGCCCAGCATCAGCAGCAGAGAGGTGCACCCCAGGGGCGAGCATACGCCATGGCAGTCGAGGAAATCGAGCCAGCAGGAGACTTGATCACAGGTTCGGTTCTTCTCGATTGTATTCCCGCATTTACCTTATTTGACTCTGGCGCTTCCCATAGTTTTGTGTCTGTATCATATGCACTTCGACATCATTTAGACACAGAACCATTAGCTAGGACTTGCAAGATCATGACTGGTGGAGGTATTATCCTAGTCCGTGATCACTGCAAGGACCGGAGAGTATCAGTAGGAGGCCGAGACTTGAGCGTGAGCTTACTCGTCATGCCACTTCCGGGGTACGATATTGTACTCGGAATGGACTGGTTGAGTAGGCATCATGCTACTATAGATTGTTATAGAGGCAGAGTATTGTTTAGACCACCAGGAGAGCCGGAGTTTGAGGTCGTCAGAGGAACAGCGGAACAGAGAGGGAGCACCTTTTGCGGAGCCAGGACGGAAGAAGAGGAGTTGCCACATCCTCTAATAGCGGAGTTCCTGGATGTATTTCCAGAAGAGTTGCCAGGCTTGCCGCCAGACAGAGATGTCGAATTCTCTATAGACTTGGTTCCAGGAGCGGAGCCCATTTCACAACATGTCTATAGAGTCAACAACAGCGAGCTGGCAGAACTGAAGAAGCAAGTTGAGGAGCTGCAGGACAAAGGCTTCATCAAATCCAGTTCATCACCATGGGGAGCTCCGGTATTGTTCGTACCGAAGAAGGACGGCACGGTGCGCATGTGTATTGATTATAGAGCCTTGAATAATATCACCATCAAGAACAAGTACCCGCTACCGAGGATAGATGATCTTTTCGACCAGTTGAGCGGGGCGAGGGTGTTTTCGAAGATTGATTTGAGGTCAGGCTATCATCAGGTGAAGGTGAAGAAAGAAGACACGCCGAAGACAGCTTTTCGGACCAGATACGGCCAGTTTGAGTTCATGGTGATGCCGTTTGGTTTAACCAATGCACCGGCAGTATTCATGAACTTGATGAACAAGGTGTTCCACCAGTACCTTGACAAGTTCGTGGTGGTGTTCATCGATGATATTCTTGTGTATTCCAAGACACCGGAGGAGCACGAAGAACACCTGAGATTGGTCTTAGAGACTCTCAGGAGGGAGAAGCTGTACGGGAAACTCTCTAAGTGTGAATTCTTCCTTGACAAGGTTGAATTTCTTGGGCATGTGGTATCGGGTGACGGAATCTCGGTTAACCCACAGAAGATCGAGGCAGTGGAGTCATGGGCTACCCCCAGTTCGGTAGCTGAGATCAGGAGTTTCCTCGGGCTTGCAGGATACTACAGGAGGTTTGTACAAGACTTCTCCAAGATTGCAGCGCCAATGACCAGACTGACTAGGAAGGACGTGGATTTTGTTTGGACAGAGGAGTGCCAGGCTGCATTTGATGAGCTGAAGAAGAGGTTGACGACAGCTCCAATTTTGACGTTGCCATCAGGGACAGGTGGTTTTACCATCTACAGTGATGCTTCAGGGAAGGGTCTGGGATGTGTTCTTCAACAGCACGGGAAGGTAATTGCCTATGCTTCCAGGCAGTTACGCCCTCATGAAAAGAATTATCCCACCCATGACTTAGAGTTGGCAGCAGTTATTTTCGCTCTAAAGCTGTGGAAACATTACCTGTACGGAGAGCGTGTGGAAATCTTCACAGACCACAAGAGCTTGAAGTACGTATTCACACAGAAGGAGCTGAACATGAGGCAGAGGAGATGGTTAGAGCTGATGAAGGACTTTGACATATCATTGCAGTACCATCCAGGGAAGGCTAACGTAGTCGCCGATGCTTTGAGCAGGTATCCGATGGCTATGTACTTGACAACAGATAGGCATTTGTTGGCTGATTTAGAGAGCTTGGAGATTGAGGTGTTAGTTCCCGGTACCGAGATTCAGATGTGGGGATTACAGATACAGTCCGAACTGATGGACAGGATCAGAGCTGCGCAGTACGATGATGAGACTCTGAGGAGTATCAGAGCACAAGTTCAGATGGGATTGTCGGACGATTTCACTATCGCAGATGATGGTTCCTTACGGCACGGCACAAGGATATGTGTGCCTAGCGGGGAGCTGCGCGAGGAGGTTTTACAGGAGGCACACCGCTCTCAGTACTCAATGCATCCCGGTGCCAACAAGATGTATCGAGATTTAAGGGAGCACGTATGGTGGTACGGAATGAAGCGCGAGGTAGCACGCTTCGTATCTCGGTGTCTAGTGTGCCAGCAGGTAAAGGCAGACCGGCAGAGGCCAGGAGGTTTGCTTCAACCTTTACCGATTCCAGAATGGAAGTGGGAGCACGTGACCATGGATTTCGTTTCAGGGCTCCCCCGTTCTCCAGGAGGGAAGGACGCGATTTGGGTCATCGTGGACAGGTTGACCAAATCAGCCCATTTCTTACCTTTTAAAGTGGGCACGTCGACAGAGAAGCTAGCAGAGATGTACGTGCGACAGATTGTTAGGATTCATGGAGTTCCTGTGAGCATCGTCTCAGATCGGGATAGTCGTTTCACTTCCCACTTCTGGAGGAGTCTGCAGGCTAGCTTGGGCACTCAGCTCAAGTTCAGTACCGCATATCACCCCCAGACAGACGGGCAGTCGGAAAGGACTATTCAGACTCTCGAGGATATGCTACGCACTTGCGTTTTAGATCTCGGAGGATCTTGGGAGGATCATCTGCACCTGGTAGAGTTCGCTTACAACAACAGCTACCAGGCCAGCATCGAGATGTCACCGTTTGAGGCTCTTTATGGACGGAGGTGTCGTACACCGCTATCGTGGGACGACGTTGGAGAGAGAGCCTTGCTAGGACCGAAAATGGTCGTGGATGCAGCGGAAAAGGTGAAACTCATCAGAGACAGACTGCGAGTGGCGCAGGACAGACAGCGGCATTGGGCCGACAGCCAACGTAGACCCCTTGAGTTTCAGGTATAGATTGTTGTTTTCTGGTTGTGTTGTTGTTTGTTTAGACTGCGTGTTGAGACTGTTTTGTGTTAGGTTGGCGATCTAGTATTCCTACGGATTTCTCCGACGCGTGGAACGATTCGTTTTGGCAGAGGCGGGAAGCTTAGCCCACGCTACATCGGACCCTTCGGTATTCTTGCAAGGGTAGGTGCAGTGGCATATAGACTGGACTTGCCGCCTGCATTGGAGGGAGTGCATAATGTGTTTCACGTGTCGCAGCTGAGACGGTACGTGGCAGACCCTAGTCACGTACTTGATCACTCGGAGATTGAGGTTGGTCCAACGCTCAGCTACCCTGAGCAGCCCGTAGAGATCTTGGACCGCAGAGAGAAGGTGTTGCGGAACCAAACTATTCCCTTGGTTCGCGTAGCATGGAGACATCACTCTCCAGGGGAATCGACCTGGGAGAGAGAGGACGAAATGCGCGAGCAATACCCGTATCTCTTCCAGACTTGAGGTATATTTCCTTTTCTGGTTTCATCCTTGTTGTAGTTCAGTCCAATTTCGAGGACGAAATTTCTTTTAGGAGGGTAGACTTGTCACTACCACTTTTTCATATAAGGGTATTTCTGTAATTTTAGCTGTTTTAAATAATTATGAATTTAAATTGATTGCTGAGTTTTGTAACTATTTATATTATTTCTATAATATTTAGTTTTAGGTCTAACCCTAGAAATCCATTAGGACAACCCTAATGAATAAACCCTAGTTTGTAAACCCTATTCTAGCAAACCCTAGAATACAAAATTAGGGTGAGCCCTCAAAACCCTAAGCTGACTTAACCTGAGTCTGTTAGGTTCTACATGACTTAACATAAAGGTTTTAACCTAAAAACTAGGCATAGAAACCCTAGAACTAGGTTTATATATATATGAAGCTTCCCACAAAGCCACCCTTCATGTAAACAGGAGAAACCCTAGCCTCCACTAGAGAAATCATCTTCCCTCTCCAAAAATTCGAAACCCTAACCCTAGGTTCTATTTTCTCCTCCTCCAAAGCAAGAGAAGCAAAGAACGTGGGTCAGGGAGCCTTGGAGAAGAAGAGCCTCGCTGAAGAAACCTTCCCTGCAGGTAAAACCCTAGTTTATATTCCTTTAATTCTGTTTTTCAGATGTTCATGGCCATTAGGGAACCCCCTTTTCTGTGTAATTCGAATTCCAGGGTTTTGAGTAGGTTTTGGTGACCCAGATGGGGTTTTCCCCAATTATTAAGAACCCTAACCCTAGATTTTGTTATGTGGACTGATTTCATCTCCTCTGTGTAAGTTGAACCCGAGTTTTAGGGTTTTGGTTAAAGGGATTCATGGGTTGTATGTAAATTCGTGTTCTGCATGCTAGGTGTTCGATAAAAGGATTGTTAGGGTTTTGCCTATCTATGTATACTGATTAAACTGCATGTTTCAATGTACCCATCTATATACATAATACTTGTGAACTGTGTTATAGGTTTTGTTGGGTTCCTGTGAATTAGGGGTGTTAGGGCTCGAGCAGAGTAAATTGTTCAAAACTGTGTAGATTCCCTGTGTTCAGTCGGGCATGGAGGACAGGGTGCAGTCGGGCAGTTGTGCTGTGTGGTGGGGGGATGATGTATGGGTTAGACTGTGTTGGTATCAGTTGAGTATCAGTCCAGATGGGGTGGACTGAACATGGTATTAGAAATTTGGTTAGGGCTTGGTATCAATGAAGGGCAGTGAGTGATAGGGATATCTGTTTGTGGGTGTGCAGTGCAGGGAACTAGATGTATCAGCAGTAAGAAGGGGGTTTGGGACAGGTCAGTATCAGTATCAGTATCCTATGTGTTATATATGGGGTTATGTATCAGTGTATTGATTTGGGGGTGAGTTATTGAACTGTGTCTTCATGTGTAATTCTGTACAGTGAGGTTTAGGAGCAGTCTTAGCTTAACTGTGTGGCTGGGTTCTGTGTCAGTTAATTACTTAGAGGGCAGTGTGTTGATGGGTATCAGTAAATACCTGTGTGTAGAGTTGTCCCTAGTCCATATGAGGGGACTGTGAGTATTACATATATATGTGTGTGTGTACTAGCATTGAAGAGGTTCAGTATAATTGCCTGTGTGTCTTGTTTCAGTTTGGTGTACTGTGGCAACATTGTGTATATGTGACTGTGTATAGGTGTGAGGGAGAGATAATTCCCAGGTTTGATGGGGATTTTGTGAAGTGTGTCTGTGCATATGTTTAGTGTGTGTGGCAGTGTAGGTGTTGTGTGTATCCAGTTCCTGTGTATGTGTGGGTGTGTTGTTGTAGTTCACTGTGAGTGTAGTATAGGTATGTATCAGTAACTTTGAGCATATATGTGTGTGTGGAGTGAGTTAAATTAATAACTGAGAGTATGTGTGTTCAGTGTGAGAGTTCATTATGTGCAGTAGGAAATTGCTATTTCAGATTTTTGTGTCTGTGTATAGGTCTAGTATCAGTGAACCTGTGTCCATATGTAATTAGCATGTGTGTGTGTGTGTGTGTAGAATTTTATGCCCAGTGTGTATGGTGTTAGATGTCAGTAAACTGACTGTGAACTCAGTGTATGCATAAACTGTACAGGGGTGTGAGGAGTCTCATCTTAGAATTTAGGTGAGTATATATATATCAGCAGGCAGTTTTATGTGTACCTGTGTCAGTGAAACCCAATGTGACAGTGTGCTAATACCTGTATGTTCAGTGAGCAGTGAGGGGTTTAAGTGTGTAGACTCATGTGTATCAGTTAGTTATTGGAGTATCATTATATTGGAGGATTAGTTAGTAGAGTGCCTGATTTAGTGTATCAGTTATTATCAGTTGGAAGTTAGTTTAGTTAGATAATTAGATACTTTAGTGTATCAGTTAGCATAGGGCCCAGTTAGCAAGTTAGTGTATAGTTAATTAGTTAGTTTAGTTAGTAACATTAGTAATATATTGTTATCAGTTAGTATAATATATAAAGGTATTAGTTAGTTATACTAAGTGGTAGAGATAGTTAGTTAAGGTAAGTTCTATATGATTGTAGGTAAGTATAAGTACTAGCTATAACTGGATAGAGTAGGTATTAGTAAGGTTTTACTTAGAAACCCAGGAAATGGCCTAATATAGCTAAGATAAGCTAGTATTAGATAGTTAGTAACCTTTATAGACTAAATAACTTAGTATGGATCTAGTATGACTTAGTTAAGCTAGAATGACTTAGAAATTGACCTAGAAACAAGCATTTTTGTATTTTAACCCATTTTTCATTATTACACTAATTAACATTGAATTTCCATAAATAGGTCATTGTGATTCCATTTTGGACCTCGATCCTCACATTCTGCTCAGGACCACAGGCGAGTACATTCTCTGACAGTTTTCATGGTTGATTACTTCTATAAATTGTAGTGTATTTCATACTTGATTCCGACACTATGGATACACGGGTTAGCACCCTAGATCCCCATCATGAGGAGTCGTGATTGGAATCCATCGTGCTGGCTGGGGGATGGGGAACTATTAGTAGATTATGTGATCATATCCACACTTACCATGCATCATAGCTCACCCCACATCTCACGTCGGGTGCGGCCTGACCATCATCATGCATCATAGCTGTTATATATGATTAGCCTGACCATTATCATGCATCATAGCTAACCATATGGTTAGCCTGACCTTCAAGAATCATAGCTAATCATATATAACCAGCCTGATCCAGTCCCAAGCCGATCACATGATAAACTAATATTTCAACCACTTAGCTAGATGTTTTATCTTTATTCAGATTTACCTGTTCTAGCATTCACTATTTATTGCTCATTGCTAGTTGCTCTTTTGTCTATTTCATTTTCTCCAGTACTCCACATGGTCAGTTTTTTATTCCATCTTGTATCTCTTACACTGTTTATAGATTTTGTCAATTTAATGAAACTGCTGTTAGTATTTGTGCTTCGCTCCAAATCCTGACTGGATAACAACATTTTCAGAGGACCTGGAGGACTTTTGCCCTACTCATTACGTCCAGGAATAGAGGAGGATTTCACCCCAGAAATCCCAGAGGAGGTGCCTATCCTAGAGGAGAACATGCCTGTCCATGCTTAGATTATTTTTCTGCATTTATTGTTTTAGACTGAGACTGAGGCTGAGATGTATTTTATTTTATTTGTGACTTTGTGAGGTCATTTAGACCAGGATTTGAGTTGAACTTCTTGTGGATGGTTTTTTTTTTGAACTCTTTTCAATTCTCATCGTGCCATTATTCTTATAGCTGTGATTGAGTATATTATAGACTTGTGATTTATTTATCATTGTCCTCCGTACGGAGTTGAGACTATTGACAGGATGTACTATTTGTGACCTAGACAGCGTTCTACCGCCGATGCTGCGGCGTAGGCTGGACGTAACCACGACTCATGCCCAAATTCCGGGTGCGGGTCGTGACAAAATACAATACGAGAACTCTAGCATACACTCTCCGAAGCTAACCCAACGCGCGTATAAGCCCGAAACCAAGAAACTAAGTCGAATGGCGTTCGTGTCATTTCGACGAACACGTGGTGTGCGGTTCGCAAAATCTCGTAAAACACACACCAAACCTACTCAAAATCGGCCCAAAATTTACCCACAGATTTTAAACGATATCTAGATCCTAGAAAAATGCTAACTCGCCAATTCTAGGTCCGTGGCAAAAACGTGCACGGACATAGAACCTACGACGACGAAAACTCCCAAATCGCCCGAAACGCCAATTTCTTCGCGACACGACTTCACGTGTCCGAACGAAGACACGTACTAACCCTCAAGACACCCGACAATATCTACCTAGGTCTTTCTAACCTAGGGCATCACCCAAAATTGGGCCAATCTCGGATTTTAACCAAATTGACACAAAACCTAATGTCAAAGTCTCCAAACACAACCAAACTTGTTCTAACTTTCTCCCGCGGGTAGCCTTAAGGTCCTAGAAAGGTTCTAAACCACTAATTATACTATATAAGAGCAATTGGTAGGGGAAAGTTAGGGTTTATCTCTTGGGAGTTGGAATCCAAGGCCAAAGTCTCCAAAACCCTTGAAATCACCACCCTCAAGCCTCCAAGCCTCCAAATCAAGCCTCCATACTAAGTCTAGGCTCTAAACGCCTAGGTTAGGGAAAAGTGTAGGGTTAGATTAACACAAATGAAAGAAATAGAAGAAGGAAGAGAAAAAAATGAGAATACTTACTTGGAATGAAAGTGGGAAGAAGAAAAGAAGAAGAAAAGAGTGGAGAAGAAGAAGAAGAAGAAGAAGTAAAGAAGAGTGGAGGGATGCTGGTTTCGGTCTGAAAAGGGGTTGGGGAACCGGCCACACATGAAAAAATAGGTTACATGAATGGAAAATTACCAAAATGTCCTCCCCTTAAGTCATGCTAATTGGGATTTGGGTTTGGGATTCTAAAAGCACTCAAACTAACTCATAATCACTCCAACTAACTAAAATAAAATATAATAATAATTCTAAACCCAAAAATAAGTCTCACAAAGGTGTTGGTTGGGTCGGAACATGGGTCCACTAGGGTCTGACATGGGTCCAGACTAGCCAAAACCCTAAAACAACCAATAGAAAAATAATACAACCATCAATTAAATATAAATATAATTATTATAAATAATACATAATTTACCAAATAAAAATAAAAATAAAAATCCTATTTTCTAGAATTGGGTAATGACACTGTGTCAGTGTGTGTGTGTGTGTCGTATCGTGTCAGTGTCATATCGTGTGCATCTGTGAGAGAGAGATCGGGTTAGGGTTAGAGTTAGGGTTTACACCCTCTCTCACGTCTGTGTCATGTCTGTGTCAGTGTGTGTGTGTGTGTGTGTGTGTGTGTGTGTGTCGTGTTAGTTTTATATTGTGTGCATCTGTGTGTGTGTGTGTGTGTGTGTGTGTGTGTATGTGTGTGTGTGTGAGAGAGAGAGAGTATCATGTCAGTGTCATATCTTGTGCATCTGTATGTGTGTGTGTGTGTGTGTGTGAGAGAGAAAGAGAGAGAGAGAGAGAGAGAGAGAGAGAGAGAGAGAGAGAGAGAGTTGGGATTTACCTAGAGGAGGAGGAGGAGAAGGAGGAGGAGAAGGGGGACGCCGGAGTAGGTGGCTGTGGAGGACGCTGGAGAGTGCACTTTGCCGGAGGGGGGAAGAGGGGGGGGAGTTTTTGAAAATTTGGGGAAGTCTTCGACAGAAGGGGGGAATCGAACCTATATTAAAATTTTAGCCACGTTTAGCGACGTCAACTTATGATGTCGCTAATAAAAATAGCTTGCGACATTATAGACGTCGCTAAAAGCGTCGCTAAAAATCAAAAAAATAAACGTCGCTAAATACATCGCTAAACGTCACTAAATTAAAAAACTCAGCTACGTTTAGCGACCTTAAAGAAGCTTATAGCGACAATTCTTTAAAAAACTTAATTACTGTCGCCTAAACATCGCTATACATCACCAATAGCGACATATAGCGACGTTTATTTTTGGAGTCACTGAAATCTTTAATATAACGACGTTTTATTATGACGTCGCTAAAAATATTGCTATTTTATCGTATTTTGGTAGTATTTAGATGTTAGATTTATTTTTGGACTTGTATAGTGGACCTAACTAGTTTAATTTAGATCATGGACCAATATTTAATTCTAGTTAGAATTGAGCCCAATAGTAAGCCACATTCTTAGGAGGATGAATTAATTAGTGAAACCAATTAGACTAGTACCTTCCTTCCTTAATTATTTCTTCATAGCAAGCCCCAAGGGTATTTTGGACTTTTTATAGTAGCTTGGAGGAGGGGCAAGGGGCCGGCCACCATAGGGAGGAGAGAGACTCTCTCTCTCTCTCTCTCTTCTTATTTGTCATTCCAAATCTAGATCTATAATTTTTTTCTCTTCCAAATTCATCATTCTCATACCAATTCCTACTCAAATCTTCATAATTCCTTTCCTATTCTTTATTGGAGGCTATTAGAATAAGGATCTACAATGAGGAAGTAAGAATCTACAAGGAGGAGCAAGGATCTACAAGTTAAAGGCTCTTTTCATCTAATTTAGGAATTTTATTCGGAATCCATCTCCCAATAGGTATAATTCAGTTTTTTTCTCTCTAATTAGATTCTAAATCTGTATTTTAATCATAAGTAACTATCCCATATGCTAAGACTACCCATAGGAATTAGAATTAGGTTCATAAGAGGCCTATGGAGAAAATTATGTGGTATTTTATGTCAATTTTGGGAGAATTCTGAGATTGACACATCTTATGTTTGTCAATAGGTCAATTAGACAAAATTGATATGTGTTTGTTTGTGTGTGACTAGTATCGTGTCCATAATTGGATACGTGTAGGACGTATTCTGACGATTTGAAGATACGGGTTAATTTGGTAGTTTTTATCCGACACGGGGGGTTTGAGCATGTCATATTTTGATTCGGGCACGTAGTTGAGTAGTTAGATCTTTGTATTATTCATAATTATGATTTTAGACTTGCTTGTGTCTTTCAGGATACGTTTGGTTGTGTGGTGGAGCCGTATTGCAAGCATATCATAGAATGAGTATGATATGGGTGCGGTGCACTCCACGTGTTTATTTTATTGTATTTCAATTCAATTTTCCATGGTAATAGTTATTAGAATGTTATATTATTATGAGTGTATCATATATATGTGTATGTATATTTATGGATATGTCCATGTTGCATTTGGAAGTATTGGTGGTCATGAGAATAGGAGAATGGATATGCATTACTAGTATAATAGTTATATATAAATACTTAGTGATTATATATATATATATATATATATATATATATATATATATATATGTATGTATGTATGTATGTATGTATGTATATGATTATATATACATAGAGAGTTGCATATATGTATGTGAGTATGATTATATATGTATATATATATATATATATATATATATATATATATATATATATATATATATGTGTGTGTGTGTGTGTGTGTGTGTGTGTGTGTGTGTGTGTGTGTGTGCATAGACTGTGAGTGAGTGAGTGAGTGAGTGAGTGTTGTGTTCAGTAAGAGAGGAGGGGTCGGGCAGCAGCTAGCTACAACTTCAGTAGCTCAACATTCTCAGCAAGGAGAGAGTCCAACAGCAAGAGAACAGCAGTGTGCAAATACATCAGCAAACAGGCAACTGCATCAACTGCAGTAGAACAGTACTACAGCAAGAACAATTAACCACATCAAGTAGCAAACTGCAGCATGCAACTACAGCACAACAACCGTGCAACACCCACAGTAATGCATTCAACAGATAGCTGCACAACAAGCAAGAGCAGCCAATGCAGCACTGTGCAACAACTAGGCAACAATAACTGCAGCAGGAGCAGTGTGCAGAGCCTACATAGCAGCAACTGCAGCATGAGCAAATACAGGAGCAGCAGCATTTAGCAACCACATCAACTACACCACAGCAATGCAAAGGCAATAGCAGTATGCACAGCAGTTAAAGCATGTAAGGGGTAGTTAGCTTGATGTATAGTTTAGTTAGTGTTATTAATAGCTTAGTTAGTTAGTCATTTTATTTTCTAGTTGGTTATATATATACATATTGTTAACTAGTTAGTCACATTGTTAGACTAGTAGTTATATATATATATATATATATATATATATATATATATATATATATATATATATATATATATATATATATATATATACATTGATTACTAGTTAGTTATATATATACATACATATATATATATATATATATATATATATATATATATATATATATATATATACATTGATTACTAGTTTTATATATATATATATATATATATATATATATATATATATATATATATATATATATATATATATATATATATACATTGATTACTAGTTTTATATATATATATATATATATATATATATATATATATATATATATATAACTAGTAATCAATGTATATATATATATATGTATATATATATATGTATTGGTAAGTTAGTAGGTAGTTAGTATAGTAGAGTATAAGTAGTTAATGCATGTTAGTTTATAGTTAAGGTATTGGGTAGTTAGTTATATGTTAGAATTGACATTACCTTGTGATACCAAGATAATGTCAAGGTATTGGAGGATACTCAAGGTATTGGGTTTGAGTATCAAGATGGGTGTGTAGGTGGTGAGATACCGCATTGGTTCAAAGCCAAGGTATCCACTTTGCATTAGTTAGCTAAGAGTACTATATATATATATATATATATATATATATATATATATATATATAAATATTTTTATATCTAAAAACTTACGTATCCTACGATATGGTGCTTTGTTTGTATCATAGTATCTTAACATAGCTAATGTGGCCCAATTACATAGTGTATGGACCTAATATCCTAGAGATGGACTCATACAACCTAGAAATAGCTAGTTTGACCAAGTTTGACTAGTTGGACCTAGAGTTGACCTAGTTTGACTATTTTGACTTAGAAATGGCTTTAAGACCTAAAATTAAACTAGTCTAACTTATTTTTATTCCAAAATCTTGTATTGATGCAATATACCATATATAGGTCTGTGTGACACCAGCTTGGACATCGAGAGACACACCTTGTCCAGGATCTTAGGCGAGTATATTTTTCTGTTAGTTTTTATTTCATAATAGTTTATATATCTCATATTCTAGAACTGTATACTTGATTTCAACGCAGTGATTTCACGGACTGGTACTACATAGATCCTGTCAGGAGATGTTATCCCCTACCGTGTTCAGCGGGTACTCCTTCACATATATTTTATCTTGTGTATCGGATATTAATTTATTATATTTCGTATACACACATTGTTCGTGTTCAGTGTGCTTATATTCGTGTATACACACTGCTCGTGTTCAGTGTGCCCATATTCGTGTTCGTAACGTGTCATGATTGGATCCATTGGTACTACTTGGGGATGGGGGAATAGGAGTTGATTATGTGATCAAAGACCCAGTGTATTCGTGTACATGTCGATTAGATACCATACTTGTAATCAAGTTACCTTATTATATTCGTGTTCAACCTAAACCGATCACATAATAAACTTGTATTCTGAGGCACATTAGTTAAATTTTAGTTATTCCTTTATATTGTAGAAATTCATATTGCTTGTTCTTTTTCCAGTATATTACCTGTTCACTCTAGTTCATTTTATTTATATATTTATTTATTTTGTATTCTTTTCTATTATCTGTTTTATATGCTCAATTATGTATTTGAAACTGCTTTCAGAGGTATGTACTTTACTCCAATCCTGACTGGGTATATTTTTCCAAATAATTGGTTCATAGATTAGTGTCCTATATTCTGCGAGCCACAGGACGGTGTTTCATTAGAGGATACTCCTATAGACCAGGATGACTTAGTTCCAGAGCATGAGGAGGTTTAGTTTATTTTGATGGACTTGTATTAGACTAATATTGAGATTCATGGCATGTATATTATTTCAGACTTATGGATTGTATCTTGATTCTTTTCTTCATTATTCTATTCGTGATTTATCTTTCTTAGTTTGCATTATGATTGAGTATAGTAACATTTGTGAGATACCATATTGTTCCTCCTTTTAGAGTTGAGATGATTGACATATACCATATATATATATTATTGAGATGTTTAGTTAGTTAGAGTTGACCAAACAGCGTTCAACCGCTGATGCTGTGGCGTAGGCTGGACGTACCCACGTACTTGTGCCCAAATATCCGGGTGCGGATCATGACACATTTTTAGTGGTGGCCCATGCAGGTCTGTCTAGAGTCACAATTAGAGCGATATCGTAGTGGTGCTTACCTAGAGTACTGCTACGAGTCTGCTTTAGGAAATAGGATTTAGGCTGAGAGTATACTCAATCATAACTAGAAAACACTTCCAATGTCAGTTTTCTATTCTTATCTATTGAATGTTTGCTTTACTTTGAATAAAATATGTCCTTCATTGACGATATCGTATCTTACTCAATAATGATTCCTTTGTTCAATCTATCTTCAGGATGCTGCCGAAGACGCGTTCCCAGCGCTCAGGTTCTATGTCAGTACGGTCAGTTACTTTGTCGCCTATGAGGGCAGCACCATCAGACGTTGTTCCAGCACCTACATTCCAGAGGTCGGCTTCACCGGTCCAGGTGAACGTTTCTGCAGCAGCTTTCGGAGGTGCTCCAACTCTGGTACAGAGGACAACACTGACAGTTTCAGGGGATCTTCCACCCCCACCATCCGTAGTTGATTAGACATAAATGTTCGAGCTCTTTCAGCAGATGATGGAGGCGTAGCAGTGTTAGTCAGAGGTTATGAGCCAGAGCATTAAGAATGCTCACCAGATTACGCTCGCGATAGTTGAGAGAGTCGCCTTAGTCCATCCACAGATGATACCATCGCTGTTTATCCTACAGCAGTCGAGATCTGGGACCATCATAGACTTCAAGAGAATGGGGCCGAAGGACTTTAAAGGCACTAAAGGGATCATTTATGCTGATGATTGGATAGAAGACGTTGAGCGAAACCTACAGCTGGCGCAGATTCCAGAGAGGTTACAAATAGAGGCCGCGGGGAGCATGATGTTCGACATTCCATTGACTTGGTTCAGGATGGACCCTAGGATCTCTGCACCAAGACTTACTTAAGAAGCTTTCAAAGAGATCTTCAAGGAAAAATTCTTTCCAGATGTGGCTCTGACATCTCTAGAGAGCCAGTTCCAGTACCTTATTCAAGGAGGTATGACGGTGGATGAGTATGCGGCAGAGTATTACAGATTAGAAAATTTTATGGAGGAGCAGAACCCTAGAGAAAGAGCTTGAAAGTTCAGGAAGGGCCTGAACAGGAAAGTCAAATCATATACGAACGGAGATCCTATCGCTACTTTCGAAAAGATTCTGAGACAGGCACAGTGGTCAGAGGATGATCTTGAGCTTGGCTCTAAGAGGCCGAGAGATAAAGGAGGATCCAGTACCAACACGGGTCCAATAAAGCAGCCTCATTTTTAGCAGCAGCACCAGAGGCACTTCTAGCATCCGAGGCAGCAGTATCTGTAATGCCCTACAACCGCACGGTGCATTACGTTGAGTCGGATTGAATGAGGCAATAGTTGGTTACATTTTTGATTTATTGGATTTGGGAACAAGTATTGATTGAGTTAGTTTTATGTACAGATTGTAAGCAGAATTTGATGGAATCGGATGTTCGTTCAGAACAGTACTGGGATAGCTGGATTGGAGTGATAATACCGTCTTCCTTAGTCTAATCGGTCGGATGATTTGGAGAGTACGGCCTGCTCGTACGGTCATACCAATTGAGTAGATCGTGCTTTTTATCGGACTACAGGTTCAAGGGATTGGCCGTATCGGCAGGGCAGGATGCTTAACGAAATCAGACTTGGTGAGTGGGCTCTGTCCCTTCTTCTCTACTCCTTTATGCCTAATAATGTGGAACACACGTAAAGGCTTGAACACTTGGACTAAAACTTGGAAATTACTACACTGTGGCGTGCATAGAGTGTACGTCATTTGCTTGGATAGATTTGTGGCTTGAGTTAGTTTTCGCGTTGGATAGTTGGAGCTAAAGTTGGATTATATTTGGGGGCAGTTGGAGAAACAGTTGGAATTATACATCTTGGTTGGAACATCAGGCAATTCGGGCGGACAAACGAGCGTGCATCCGTGCACGAGTATCACTTGGGCGCTTTGTCATGCAAAGCATGCAGTTGTGGTTCGAAACCGAACAACTGCATCGGCGAGGGTATTGTGCCACTGTTGGGGCATTGTGCCACAGGATTGTTCTGAGTAAGGGGTGTTGCACCAATTGGAACATTGTGTCGAGAAGCGGCATAGTGCCTATGGTGATAACTTAAGATGGTGCCTTGGGCTATAGTTGGAGAATGGTTATAGATAGTTGGTTGGATGATTCTACGATCGTTTAGTGGGGCAAAAATGTTCGATCCTCTCGTCATACCTACTTGGTGTTTGCATTGGTCACGGACAGCCTATTGTGCACAGGGTTTGGTTTCCTCGAACGGAATAGGCTCCGAAGCACCGGGATTGTTTGGCCATAGAGAAAACAATGGTAACGTGCCTTGGGCGTGGTGCCGGCAGTTTGATACGACCAAGCGGGCTACCTACCAGTCTAGATCGGGTAGAACTGTAGTTGATCAGTCCTTTATGGCTTGGCCAGTAACTTCATATAGATAAGAGTTGGTTTGCTTTTCTTTGGTTTGGTTTGTGCTTTTCGTGTAGGCGGCGGCCACCTTGCCTCGGCGAGAGTGTGCATATAAAAGATTGGATTATAAGGCTTGGATTGTGGTTCGATAGGTTTTTGTGTTGCTTGGGTTTGAGTAGGGCGGTTTGCATGCTAGTTTCCTTTTGAGTTGGATATATATCTACTTGATATTGGCTTGAGTTGAATGCTTACTTGTTTAACCTGCTTTACAGTTTTTCTCAACATATCATACCTCTGCCATGAATGAATCTAGGATTCAACTAGAAAGATCACCATATAACTGTTTGTATTCACTTTTCTACTTAGTGTCGGCTTAGACCAGTGGGTTACCCCGCTCACCAGTACGGCTGTGTACTGACCCACGTTTGTAGACATTATTTTAGGTACGCGTGTGTAGTGGCACTGCTTGGATATACGGGACATAATGTATGAACGGTAAGTACCTTTATGGGCTAGAGAAAGAGCAAGAGTATTGCATTAGCCTTTGTGGCATTTTTATTTGGACCATATCGAGAGCTTCGCTGGGTATACTCTGATGTGTGCTTGATACACAATACTTAAATTTTGTTGCAATTTGTTCATTTTGATGATAACTTTGGTATTTGACAACATCACCGTGTACGAGCGTAACTCCAGGCTCGTAAGGCATCACGTCCCGATAAGAACGATTGTTCTGCGGGGGCGCTGCAACGTGGCAATTCACGTTCAGCGGGTCTATTGATCTTACGGGAGATTGGGGCATAACATATTGGTATCGGAGCGTCCGGTTCATTTTCTCGGACTTGGTCCTTCGCTTCATCACAAACTCTAAATAGCTTTTGCGTGTCGTTTAGCTCTTGGCTCTACTCGGTGTCACATTGGATGTTTCATGCAATAAGTCTATATATTGTTGGTTGTGGTTGCATATTATTTTTTATTGAGTTGCTTTCGTTGTTTTTCGGTAGAGCGCTTAGCATCGTAGGGCATTATTGAATTTGTGCAGCAAGTTGAGAGGTATCATTGCGTTGGCTTGGCTTATCGTTCAGGGAGTTTCTGATTGCATCAGTGGATCAGTTGGTTGATAGACGAGATTGGTTATGCGGCATGTTATGAGTAGAAGTATTGGATGAGAATGGATCACTGCACGAGTTGCTCGTGTAGCGAATATGTTGGATGGAGTTTGATTTTTGGTTGGATATATCACATAGAGCATTGGCTGAGCAAGTTTGATTTGGCTTGGGGATATCAGGATAGCGTTGTACGAGTTACTCGTACAACAAATGTAAGGAACAGTTGGGTATTGGGTTGGGTTATTTGGAAGAGATCGTTGCACAGTTTGCTCGTATTGCGAAAGTATCGGACGGTTTAAGAAATAGCTGGAAGTATTGAGAATGGAACATGGCACAAGTTGCATAGCGGTATTGACAGAAGATTTAGATAGTTCATGCATTGGCTGAGTTTTATGTCAAACTTGAGTTAGGGATGGCAGGATCACGAATAATAGATGGTGCGAACGGATATTGGATTAGTGCAAAGGAATTGGGATGCGAGTAGTAACTTGATTCGGAGAAGTATATGGTATACCATATAGTGAACTTAGCATTAGAATATGTTGGATAGACCTCAAAAAAATTGCCTCAACGGACATGGATAACAGGAATATAAGTTGGTTAGTTGGTTAGCGCACATCGGCTGAGTTAGGAAGAATGAAAAATAGAGCAAGCGAATGTGAGTTGAGCAATCGAGAATGGACTTGTGCAAATGGAAGTATCGTTCGACTTAAGAGATGGACGAGATCGGATCAAGCGATGGGTGAATCAAAGGATAGAGAGCACGAACTACAAATTTTGGAAACACATTGGAGCTGTTGGTTGAGCAATGAAACACGATCTGGTTTGGAGGGACAATACGATGGATTCGTATGGACTTGAAGGATTTTGGATATTAGTACTTGGAAAGTTTGACTCAGGTTTAGCGAAAGTGAAAAATTTGGCAAAATAGTGCAACAATGTAGATGGATTCTTCGGAAGACATAAATGGACATGAGGCAAGTACAGAGGTGGATTGAGGCAACAAGTAAAGGCAATATAGATTTTAAGATTTATGTTGGAACTGATGCACGAGTTATTGGGAGTGTGTGGACTAATCGGAACATAGAGAAATCAAGGCGGGCTAAGGAATGAACAAGAACAAGGATTGTGGCGGATGGACTTTTGAAGATAGCTAAACGAGATAGCAACGTTGGAGAAAATCACTATACTGCCGAGCAAGTTGGACATGCATTGTGAAGCATGGTATACGGATAAGAATTTGGAGCAAGTCTTTGGTTTCGGGAATCGTTGCAAGTGGTAGTGTGAGAAGTCGAACATGGCAGTTCAAAATTTTTGATGGATTCTGGGCAGAACGGCGGATTGATGGAAGACGGTTTCAACGAGCGCAGTTCTCGATTTGTGGCTTGGATAGATAGTAAGACTCTAGGTGGTTAAGCGGCATTTGGTTAAGAAATTTGTCAGAGGTAGTGCATGAAGTTCTCGGAGTTAGAAGTTCGTTCGGATGGAATGGTCGAATTATGGCTCTGATTTGCAGAGGAGATATAATATGGTTCATAGTAATTGTCCATCGTGATGACTTACAATTATCGAGCGTAGCTTCGGGACAGTTGACCCTAGCGACTTGACCGCCTAATCAGAGATAAATATTGTAGACCCATAGAATGACCCTTGCGATAGCGCATTTGGAAATGCGTCGAGGGTGGATATGAGTAGTGAGTATTGGAGATTGGCCTAAGTGACTGAGTGTTGGATTTGAGAGACCATTGGGATAGCCTTCAGCTGAAGATACAGACGGAAGATCGAAGCGATGGTAGGAATAGCTTAAGTCAACTTATGAGATTCAGAGTCACAAATTTTTGAAGATGACATCGTCTCTGACTTGTCGTGCCCCGGAAGGGAATAGCATTCATATGAATTAACGACTATGAAACTAGCTTATGAAGTTAAAGCAGTGGCTCGTTCAGATCAAATTATTATAATACTGAAAGGGACAGATGTGCCTCAGATCTACAAGATGTATCAAAACTTAGTCTGGGATACGTGCTCGTACAGAAGGCAAAGGTGATATAATATGCTTCGAGGCAGTGGAAGTAGCACGAAGAACTATTCCATGCGCAACCTAGGAATTGTGACGAGTGTGTCCACGTTGAAATTGTGGCGATACTATCCCTTTGGCGTGGCGACAAAATCTTCGTGGATCATATGAACCTCAATATAGATGTTCACCCAGTGAGGTATTGAGATTGAGGAAGAGGTATTTGGCTGAGCTGATCTAAAAGCAAAGTTTGATATTTGGGTAAGTCGCCTAGCTGGGTAGTATCAGTTATGATAATCGTTCGGAACAATAGAAGATATTTGGAGATGGTGCTTGCAGAACATGATACAATTTAGAATTATGCTAGAGTTTTGATTGGTTGAGTTTGGACGGTGCTAGAGTGGATTCAGAAATAGTTGGATGGATTGAGTTGGAACACGAATTGATTTGAGTCAGGTGGGAAGATCGTCGGTGGAAAATTATCATACTTGAGGATAGCGCTTGTGCGAATATGTTGGAATAAAAGTCAGAATTGGTTTAATTGGGAATAAAGCGAATAAATGCCTTGGACATAAAGATACCCTTGTAACTTGTCCAAATTTGCTATCGCTAAGCTCGGCTAAAATGCATGCATTTCAGGGACGCCTTAAATATGTGTATGATCAAAAACTAAGCGATATGAGAAATTCGTATTAAGCTGCAAGGAGGATGTGGGGATATGGAATTTGTGCGAGCGTTCAGCGCATAGCGAGATGCTGAGTCTGGATCTAGAGAATGTGAGTTACATGGAGTACAGTTATGAATTGGGCAAGCAGTATGCTAGTAAAGAATGTATACTAGTATGGTTCGAGGACGAACCTGATTCTAAGTGGTATATTATGTAATGCCCCACAACCGCACGTTATATTACACTGAGTCGGATTGAATGAGACAATAGCTAGTTATATTTTCGATTTATTGGATTTGGGAACAAGTATTGATTGAGTTGGTTTCATGTGCAGATCACAAGCGGAGTTTGATGGAATCAGATATTCGTTCAGAGCAGTACTGGGATAGCTGGATTGGAGCAATAATGTCGTCTTTCTTAGTCCGATTGGTCGGATGATTTGGAGAGCACGGCCTGCTCCCACGGTCATAACAATTGAGTAGATCGTGCTTTTTCATCGGACCATGGGTTCAAGGGATCGACCGTATCGGCAGGGCAAGATGCTTAACGGAATCAGACTTTGTGAGTGGGCTCTGTCCCTTCTCCTCTACTCCTTCATGCCTAATAATATAAAATACACGTAAAGGCTTGAACACTTAGACTGGAACTTGGGAATCACTACACTGTGGCGTGCATAGCGTGTACGTTATTTGTTTGGATAGATTTGTGGATTGAGTTAGTTTTCGCGTTGGATAGTTGGAGCTAGAGTTGGATTATAATTGGGGGCAGTTGGAGAAGCAATTGGAGAAATAGTTGGAATTATACATATTAGTTGGAACATTAGGTAATTCGGGCGGGCGAACGAGCGTGCATTCGTGCACGAGTATCACTTGGGCGCTTTGTCATACAAAGCATGCAGTTATGGTTCGAAACCGAACAACTGCATCGGCGAGGGCATTGTGCCACTGTTGGGGCATTATGCCACGGGATTTTTCTGAGCGAGGGGTGTTGCACCAATTGGAATATTGTGTCGAGAAGCGGCATAGTGCTTATGGGGATAACTTGAGATGGTACCTTGGGCTATAGTTAGAGAATGGTTATGGATAGTTGGTTGGATGAGTCTAGGATCGTTTGGTGGGGCGAGAATGTTCGATCCTCTCGGCATACCTACTTGGTGTCTACATCGGTCACGGACAACCTATTGCGTACAGGATTTGGTTTCCTCGAACGGGATAGGCTCCGGAGCACCGGGACCATTCGGCCATGGAGAAAATAATGATAGCATGCCTTGGGCGCGGTGTTGGCAGTTCGATATGACCAGGCGGGCTAGCTACCAGTCTGGATCGGGTAGAACTACAGTTGATCAGTCCTTTATGGCTTGGCCAGTGACTTCATATAGATAAGAATTGGTTTGCTTTACTTTGCTTTGGTTTGTACTTTTCGTGTAGGCGGCGGCCACCTAGCCTCGACAAGAGTGTGCATATCAAAGATTGGATTATAAGGCTTGGATTATGGTTCGATAGGTTTCCGTGTTGCTTGGGTTTGAGTAGGACGATTTGCATGCTAGTTTTCTTTTGAGTTGGATATATATCTGCTTGTATATTGGCTTGAGTTGAATGCTTGCATGTTTAACCTGCTTTACAGTTTTTCTTAACATGTCATACCTCTGCTATAAAATGAATCTAGGATTCAACTAGAAAGATCACCATATAACTGTTTGCATTCACTTTTACTTAGTGTCAGCTTAGAAGAGTGGGTTACCCTACTCACTAGTACGGCTGTGTACTAACCCATTTTTGTCGGCATTATTTCAGGTACGCAGGTGTAGTGGCGCTGCTTGGATATAAGGGATATAATGTATAAACGGTAAGTACCTTTATGGACTAGAGAAAGAGCAAGAGTATTGCATTAGCCTTTGTGGCATTTTTATTTGGACCCTATTGAGTGCTTCGCTGTGTAAACTCTGATGTGTGCTTGGTATACAATACTTGACTTTTGTTGCAACTTGGTCATTTCGATGATAACTTTGGTGTTTGATAATATCGCCTTGTGCGAGCGAAACTTCAGGCTCGTACGGCATCATGTCTCGATGAGAATGATTGTCCTGCGGGAGCACTGCAACGTGGTAATTCACGTTCAGCGGGGACTATTGAGCTTGCGGGAGATTGGGGCATGATAGTATCATGGACCAGCTAGAGCGCCCGTACAGCAGATGCACCATATCCAGAGGGCAGTTATTCCTTATATATTCTGTAAGAAGTAAGAACATGAATGGGATACATGCAGGATGAGATTGGGCCAGTGCTTATTCTGTGGATCAGGAGACCATCAGTTGAGGGCTTGTCCAAAAGTTCTAGCTCGTCAAGCTCAGGGTGGAGCTCAGGCACAGAGAGCACCCGTGAGACTACTAGTGGGACAACAGAGTGGACCTCCTCTACCACCATAACAGCAATAGTTTTCTTAGCACCAGCAGCAGCAGAGAGGTACCCAGCGACAGGGGCAAGCTTTTGCCTTGACCGTCGAGAAGAAGGAGCCAGTCGGTGATGTTATCGCAGGTTCAGTCTATCTTGATTCTTTTCCAGCTCATACTTTATTTTATTCCAGTGCTTCACATAGTTTTGTACCTGTATCTTTTGCTCTAAAATATCATCTTGAGTCTGAACTGTTGGCGAGAACTTGCAAGATCACGACCGGGGGTGGCATTATCCTGGTCAGTGATGTTTGCAAGGATCGAAGAGTTTCTTTGGGAGATCGAGAGTTAGGTGTATGTCTACTCGTAATGCCACTTCTGAGCTACGATATAGTACTCGGGATGGATTGGTTGAGTATGCATCATGCTAGTATCGATTATCGAGGTGACATAGTTTTGTTCCAGGTGCTAGGAGAGCCAGAGTTTGAGTTTATCAAAGGAGCAGTAGAGCTGAGTGAAGGAGACTTTTATAGAGCTTTGGTAGAAGAGCAGTAGCTGCCATATCCATTTAATTGTAGAGTATATGGACGTCTTTTTAGAGGAGTTGTCGGGGTTGCCAACGGACAGAGATATAGAGTTCTCTATAGATTTGGTGCCAGACGTAGAGCCAATATCACAACACGTCTATAGAGTGAACAACAGCGAACTGGCAGAGTTGAAGAAGCAGGTGGATGAGTTGCAGGACAAGGACTTTATCTGCTCTAGTTTATCACCATGGGGTGCTTCGGTATTATTTATACCAAAGAAGGAGGGGTCAGTACACATGTATCGACTACAGGGCACTCAACAACCTCACTATCAAGAACAAATATACTTTGCCATGGATTGAAGATTTTTTTGATCAGTTTAATGGAGCAAAGGTATTCTCAAAGATAGACTTGAGGTTGGGGTACCACCAGGTGAAAGTGAAGAAGGAAGATATTTCGAAGACAGCTTTTAGGACTCGGCATGGGCAGTTTGAGTTCTTGGTGATGCCGTTTGGGTTGACCAATGCCCCGACGGTATTTATGAACCTGATGAATAAGGTATTCCATCAGTACTTTGATCAATTTATGGTAGTATTCATTGATGATATACTAATTTATTTGAAGACCCCGAAGGAGCATGAGAAGTACTTGAGGATAGTTTTGGAGACCCTCAGGAAGGAGAAGCTATATGACAAGCTTTTGAAGTGTGAGTTCTTCCTTGATAAGGTTGAATTCCCCGGGCATGTGATTACAGGAGACGGGATCTCAGTAGAACCGAAGAAGATTTTAGCAGTTGAGTCGTGGTCTAACCCGAGTTCAGTAGATGAGATCAGGAGTTTTCTTGGACTGGCAGGCTATTATCAGAGATTTGTTCAGAATTTTTCCAGGATTGCGAGTCGATGACTAGACTAACCAGGAAGGACATAGAGTTTGTCTGGACTGAGGATTGTCAGTCTGCTTTTGAGGAGCTAAAGAAGAGGTTGACTACAGCTCCAATATTGACATTGCTATAAGGGACAAGATAATTTTTTATATATAGTGATGCATCGGGTAAGGGTTTGGGTTGTGTATTACAGCATAATGGGAAGGTGATTGCCTATGCTTCCAGCCAATTACGCCCGCATGAAAAGAATTATCCTAACCATGACTTGAAGTTGGCAGCAGTTATTTTTGCTCTTTAAACTGTAGAAGTACTACTTATATAGAGAGCGGGTAGAGATCTTTACAGATCACAAGAGCTTGAAGTATGTGTTTACACAAAAAAAGCTCATGTAAACCCCCCTCGACCAGAAATTAGGGTTAAATAATTTAATTAGCCTAATTAGGGTTAACTTGAATTAATTAAGATTTATTATATAGTATTAAAATACTTGTGCAATGATTGGATTATTTGGATTAAAACCCTAGCTGTTGCCCTAAAATAAATTCTACATATTTGACCTAGACCTGCTAACCCATCATATTGAACCTAGAACAAACCACGGATACCGATTTTCGTGCCTAATTTTAGTCGCACAAAAGTCGTTACAAACGTCCGTACGCAAATTAATTAAATTGCGTAATTACGTTCGTTGTCCGTTCCAATCGAAATTGAGACCCAACCTCATCCAGTTTTGACCAACCCCGATCATGATATTATTGTACACTGAGTCTACTACACTAATAACCCTTGTCCAACCAAATTTAGACTCCCGGATTATTATTAAATTAAATTAGAAACGCCGGTGCATTAATTACGAATTAATTAATGTGGTGACCTAACCTCATTCGAATTAGACCCAACTCCAACCCAAACCCACATCCACACCCACAAGCCTCATATAAAACACCATACACCATCCTAGTCCAATGAGGAACACCAAACATGGTGTTTGGTTACATTAAATCCCCAATTCTAGATATTGTGCAAATACCAAATTGTTCAGGGGCCTAATTGCAAAATTGCAATGAGGTGTCCCCCTCTCATTGGCCCAAACCATCATGGAGAAAAGAATGTCATGCCTAACCGTATGCATTTATTTTTCCCCTATTCCCTTGTACTTACCTTACTTTATGTAGGGCACATCATGGTCCTACATTTGAAATGGCCTATTCCTAGCCCTCCACTCATCTTGATGGACAACCCTACTCCCCAAAAAATTAGGTCTAGCCGGCCCTAATCCCTAGGCAGCCACCCCCACTCTCTCACCTACATAAACAACCTAGTACCTCATAAATAAGGGCACACAAATCAAGAAAACCTAGAAAAACCCTAGCTTTCTAAACTACTACCAACCCGACCCCAACCAGCCTTCCCTCACCCGCCGCCCAACTTCGGCCGGCCACCGCTCCCGGCCACCCCCACACTAACCCGACCACCCTCGCCGACCACTCCCCCACCTGCCACCTCAGCCACCCGCCGTCTAGTCGCAGGAGCAGCTCCCCCAACAGCCCACACTGACCCGAGCTGCTCCCTCCAGCATACACAGTCGACCCCCCCGACCACTCCGTGCACCGCCACTACTACGCCGCCGACTGCCTAACTCAGCCCCACTCACCCCCTGCCAGTCCCCTTCCTCCCCGCCGAGTCTCGCCGCCGATCGACGCCTCAGCCACCCGTGCTCGCCCCCGCAGCGCCAAGACCTCAGAACTGCTGCTGCCGTTGCCGACCCCCCTGCGCGACGCCAGAGCACCGTCCGGCCACGCCAGCCAATGACGGCCGACCACCTTGACCCCCTCGACCTGAGGTACAATGCAGTATATTATTTTATGTGTATTTATCATTATTTCTATAAGTATTTTTGGTTGCAAGGTTAGGGTGTATAGATCCTGTATTTTCCCGTATTCGTATACATATTCTGTATATATATTACTATGTCCTGTATTTCTTAGTATTTACGTATATAAACAGGTATATATACTGTATTAATGCATGCTGAGTATATTTTATATATAATACAAATATACATGTAAGTATGTTATAACTATAGATGTATGTATATACCTAGTGTGCATGTATACTCATTTAAATAGTTTATATATATTAATACCTACTAGGTATATGTTTAATATTTATATATAAATGTATTTATGTATTTATTCCAGAAATACTCTTTTATGTATTGAGATATCACAATTATTATATGTTGTAAATATATATTTATATATATATAAATATATTGGTGAGTATATCTATTATAATGTGTACATATATGTATGTATGTATGTATGTATGTATGTATGTATGTATGTACATTTTAAAAATATGAAAAAATATTAGATATATAATACTTATTGTGTTTAAATACATTTTCTGGAAATTAAGTATATTATATGTATATATATTATATATATTAAATATTTTTACGTATTAACCCTCTAGTATGTATATGTATATATATGTATATATATATATATATATATATATATAGATACCTACTTATATGTGTAGATATTTTTATATACCATTCATTATGTTGTATATATTAAATTATGTACATAATTATTATCTAAATATAGATATATGTATAAGTATATGAATTTATGGTATTGCCAATTAGGTACGTATATTTAATACATGTATTATTGCTAAATAATACATAAATACTATTTTTGTACTATTAAACAAATATAATATTTTAATATAATTAAATATGATTTAGTGTATATGTATATACTTGTATTAGCCATATATATATACAGTCCCGACCCTGTGTCAGTTGTAGATACAAGTAGAGTGTTTAGTCGTGCTGCTGTAGCGACTAATAGTGTCATTATTATATCCTATATAGGATTGCTGGACAGTACCGCCGAGGCATCAGGAGCAGGACTTTGGATATCGCAGCTACCCGGGACAAGCAAGTATACCTTGCTGGATTACTGCTTAAAATTAAATGTTAAATGTTGCAAATATATATGAACTGTGCGCGTCCGAAATTGACTCGGGTGCAGTCGACATTGCGTCGATGAGTAGTGTACTTGACCTAGTTTCTAGCTGACTCACCCACTACTGCGAGGATATTTTGATATCTTCCTAGACTGTGACACTTACACGATGGTACATTCATATTGGGATGCGGGTCTGCGTACCCGATTCGCTATCGGTTCGTACGATATGCATCACGGATTAGCCTGTTACTAGAGTAGTATAGTTAGCTGAGACTTGGCATTTATATACGGTACACTCACGTCGTGTATTCGACTTGCGTATCTACATTTGGCGGGAAGGACAACTGATAAACGTATGGGATACCCCCACCGGATTCCGTGGTATCCAGAGGAACCATAGACCCGGTGACTCCCTATATTCAGACACCGCGCTCTTCGGAGTGTTACGGACGTATATACATTGCAGACACCACGCCCTTAGAGTGTGGACGTTATACTTATATACAGATACCTCATTCTTCGGAATGATGGATGTTGCAGATACCACACTCTAGAGGACGTTGGACGTTATGCCTACACCTACCTATACGTTTCGGTTGTCCTTACATTGCATTCACTTAGATGGTTAGCACACCCCTCTTTACTTTTATTCAGTACTATATCTGGCATGCATATTGTATCTTGTTACGTTCCTCTGAGGACCTGGTTATCTTCCAGATCTGGACGAGGCCTATTATCCCACAGTTTACGGGCCAGGTGTGGAGACGAGGTTTGCTCTTGATGAGGAGCTAGAGGTACTTCCATCAGAGTACCCCTGATCAGATTGGTAGGTCTTCCGCCTATGACTGGAGCTCCTTACCTAGTTAGCCGTTGTTCCAGTCACACTTTTTATCAGTACTTTATTTCAGACTATCAGCACTTTATCTCCAACATTTGTAGTGGGTTTGTTCCCACCAGACATATTTTAGTTGTACTATGTCATTCGACTATGTCCTTATATTCCAGTCTTTCATTTCAGATTTTACTTATTGTTTGTGGATGAGATTAGACACTGCCTGTTGTTTATATTAGACTTGTTAGATTTAGGACAGCGTAGCACGTTTCGCCAGGATCTATTAAATTGGGAAATCCTCGAAGATGTGTCAGCTTGCCAATGCCACGTGGCCTGGTTCCATAATATTTTAGGACTAGGGCATGACTTGGTTTTAGTGGTGGCCCATGCAGGTCTGAAACACCAAATATTTATCGCTTGTGGTATGGTAACGTACCCAGCGAGCCTGCAATAGGATAGAAATTACTAGGTCTCATCCACTTGATTACGCCTTTGAACCTCTTTCGGATTGTAATATATTTGCATCCTGTTTGATTTATTCTGTACTCCCTCTAAAGAAGTTCTATCTCTTACAGCGAGATGAACCTTCGTAGCCGACGTGAGATACTTGGTGCCATAGTGCCACCTGCAGCACCGAGGGAGGATACGACTCAGGGACCACCCAGAGAGCAGCCTCAGCCAGAGGCAGAGGTGATCCCTCAGGCCCCGATGATGCACTGGCATCAGGTCTCTCCCGACGAGGAGACGCAGCAGCCAGTGGGCCAAGCATCGCAGACGATCCCGAGGCAGTACTTCGAGGGGCAGACCTCGAGGGCGACACCGATGTCGCAGTACGAGAGGCCGGCACCCGAGGAGACACCAAGGAGACAGCCGGAGGTACCGCTTCCACCACCTCCACCGTTTCTACCTCAGATGCCACCAGTGGAGGGACAGCCCCAGATGATGCAGTTCTTCCAGATGATGATCAGGCCCAGTGGCAGCAGACGGAGACCCTGAGACAGGGCCTGATGGCAGTACTGGAGAGGGCACCTGCCCAAGCAGCACCAGCACCAGCACCAGCACCAGCACCTGTACCTGTACCTGTCCAGCGAGCAGGCACTGTACGAGGCTTCAGACAGATGGGCCCGGGAACCTTCTCGGGTAAGGAGACGGCTGAGGAGATCTCAGACTGGGTCTCCAACACTGAGATGCTGTTAGAGGGTTCGCATCTACACCCTGATCTCTGGATGACCGCGGTGAGGGCTCAACTCACAGGCAACGCCCATCACTGGTGGGACTCTATGGAGCGCAGCATCGGCAGACAGCAGACTTGGGAGGAATTTCTGGAACACTTCAACGCGAAGTATTTTCCCGCTACGGTGAGGAACGCCTTGTACTCCCAGTTCCTGCACCTGGAACAGGGGAACCTGACTGTGGACGCCTACGACGGAGAGTTCAGCAGACTCAGCCGATTTAGAGCAGCCCTGATCCCCAACGACCTGGAGAAGGCCAGGAGATGGACCATGGCCTCTCTCACGAGCTGCAACGGTATACCACTATCCAGGCGAGGATCTCTTATGAAGAGGTCCTATCAGAGGCGAGGATCCAGGAGGCTATAGGAGGAGGAGCGAGACGTTCCAGTGCGAACGTACCAGCCAGGACCCAGCAAGGAGCAGGAGGACGGATCCGCCGTCCAGGAGCGCAGGCGCAGCAGAGGACAGCGCCGTACCAGCAGAAGGAGATTCCGACCTGTCACTTCTGTGGCAAGAGGGGACACGTCATCAGAGACTGCAGGAAGAAGATCGGGCTCTGCATGGTCTGTGGAGCCAGCCAGCACCTTGCTAGAGACTGCCCCCAACGCAGAGATGCAGCACCCCAGACTGGACAGAGACCACCAGCAGATCCACTGAGGATACCACCCCCAGCAGGAGGTCAGCGTCCACCAGCTACCGGAGGGCAGCAGAGAGGACCACCGTTGGTCCCACAAGAGGCACACTTCAACCAGGCCCGACAGCAGGCAGGAGGGCAGAGGCGCGTACAAGCCTTTGTTTTAGCATCTATCGAGGAGGAACCGGAAGGGGAGACTATCGCAGGTACAATTTTAGTTGCATCATTACCTGCAACTGCATTGTTTGATTCTGGAGCTACACTGTCATTTATATCTAGTAGCTTCGTAGCAATGCATAGAGTAGCAACCTCCCCCTTACCTAAGAGTTGGAAGATACTTACTGGAGGAGGCATCGTACCGGTTACCAGCACCATTAGAACGTGCTCGGTAGTAGTTTGTGGTAGAGAGATGAGAGCGTGATTTTTGGTACTCCCAATGCCAGCTTTCGACGTAGTTCTGGGCATGGACTGGTTAAGCCAGTATAATGCCGTACTAGATTGCCGGAAGGGTAGCATTACTTTTAGACTACCAGGACACCCGGAGTTCGAATTCATGCGAGGCACCATCGAGCGAGGAGTAGGACATGCAGGTGGAGCTTACATGGCGATGGAGACGGCACCCCCAGAAATCGTTGCAGAGTTCGAGGATGTTTTCCCAGAGGAGTTTCCAGGCCTACCGCCTGATAGAGAGGTGGAGTTCACCATCGAGCTAATACCTGGAGCAGCACCGATATCATCAAATGTGTACCGGTTGGCGAAGAAGGAGCTTGACGAGCTGAAGCTACAGCTAGAGGAGTTGCAGATCAAGGGATTCGTTCATCCTAGTGCATCACCCTGGGGAGCACCAGTGCTGTTTGTACCAAAAAAGGACGAGACATTCTGGATGTGCATTGATTACAGAGCCCTTAATGCTCTGACTATCAAGAACAAGTACCCTCTACCACGAATCGACGATCTGTTCGACCAGCTGACAGGAGCAGTGGTGTTCACGAAGATCGACTTGAGATCGGGCTACCATCAGGTGAAGGTGCGAAGGGAGGACATTCCAAAGACAGCATTTAGGACTCGTTATGGTCATTACGAGTTCCTAGTGATGCCTTTCGGATTGACAAATGCGCCTGCTGTGTTTATGAACCTGATGAACCGAGTCTTCCATGAGTATCTGGACCAGTTCGTGGTAGTCTTCATCGACGACATATTGGTGTATTCGAAGAGCCACGAGGAGCACGGGGAGCACTTGAGGCTAGTGCTAGAAACGCTGAGACGAGAGAGGCTTTATGCCAAGCTGAGCAAGTGCGAGTTTCTCCTAGATCGTATCGCATTTCTTGGACACGTTATCTCAGGAGATGGCATCTCAGTAGATCCCGCAAAGATTTCATCAGTAGAGACGTGGCCGACCCCTACCAACGTCACAGAGGTGAGGAGTTTTCTAGGACTTGCCGGATATTACCGGAGGTTCGTAGAGAACTTCGCAAGGATCGCAGAGCCAATGACCCGCTTGACCTACAAGGATCAAGAGTTCACCTGGACAGAGGAGTGTCAGACGGCATTCGATGAGCTGAAGAAGCGTCTGACTACAGCACCCATCTTGACCATACCTTCTGGACCCGGAGGATTTGTGATCTATAGTGATGCGTCCGGGAAAGGATTAGGATGCGTCTTGATGCAGCATGGGAAGGTTGTGGCATATGTCTCTAGGCAGTTGAGGACCCATGAGAAGAACTATCCTACCCACGACTTGGAGCTTGCCGCAGTGATCTTTGCTTTGAAGCTTTGGAGGCACTACCTGTACGGAGAGCGCGTAGAGATATTCACCGATCACAAGAGCCTGAAATACGTCTACACATAGAAGGACCTGAACCAGAGGCAGAGACGTTGGCTCGAAGTGATGGCGGACTTCGAGATTGAGCTGCAGTACCATCCGGTAAAGGCTAATGTGGTAGCCGATGCTTTAAGCAGGAAGCCCATAGCATTTTTTCTGACTACCCAACAACATATGTTGAGAGATCTAGAACAGTTGGGTATCGAAGTCTTCATGCCCGGAGTAGACGGCCAGATGTCGAGTTTCCAGGTACAATCGACATTGGTGGAGAGAATCAAGGCTGCTTTGCCAACAGACGCCAGATTTCAGAGGCTTCGACAGAGGATAGAGGCTGGAATACAGACGGGACTGCGTATACACGAGGACGGGACCTTGAGATGTGGTGATCGTCTCTATGTTTCGAATGGAGAGCTACGCCAGGAGCTGATGACGGAGGCCCACAGTTCGACCTATTCTATACATCCAGGAGGTACGAAGATGTACCGAGACCTGAGACAGTACTACTGGTGGCACGGGATGAAGAGAGAGATAGCCCGCTTCGTGGCTACGTGTCTGGTGTGTCAGCAAGTCAAGGCTGAGCATCAGAGGTCTGCCGGATTACTTCAACCGCTTCCGATACCGGAGTGGAAATGGGAGCACATCACCATGGACTTCGTTACGAGTTTTTCGAGGAGTCCTAGTGGTCGCAATACCGTATGGGTAATCGTAGATAGACTCACCAAGTCTGCCCACTTTTTACCCTTCAGAGTAGGGCAATCTACGGAAGTCTTGGCAGACATGTACATGAGGGAGATTGTACGATTGCATGGAGTGCCAGTCAGTATCGTGTCTGACCGGGATATGAGGTTTACATCGTACTTTTGGAGGAGTATGCAAGAGAGTCTTGGTACCCGCCTTAAGTTCAGTACTTCGTACCACCCGCAGACAGATGGACAATCTGAGCGCACCATTCAGACGCTGGAGGATATGTTGAGGGCTTGCATGCTTGACTTCAGCTGTTCATGGGAGGACCACTTGTACTTGGTCGAATTTTCCTACAACAATAGCTATCAGGCGAGCATTCAGATGGCTCCCTATGAGGCATTGTATGGTAGGAAGTGTCGATCCCCAGTATGTTGGAGCGATGTAGGCGAGAGGCAGATTCTAGGACCAGAGTTGATCGTCCATACAGTAGAGAAGGTGAAGAAGATCGAGGGGCATCTACGAGCAGCATAGGACAGGCAGAAGCATTGGGCAAATATGCATCGACGACCCCTAGAGTTCCAGGTGGAAGAACATGTGTTCCTGAAGATTTCTCCTACCAGAGGAACCATCAGATTTGGTGGCAGAGGGAAGCTGAGTCCGAGGTACATCGGACCCTTCGATGTGCTAGAGCGCGTCGGAGAAGTTGCTTACAGATTGGCCTTGCCACAGACATTGGAAGGAGTTCACGACGTCTTCCATGTATCTCAGCTGAGGAGGTACATACCGGATCCGAGTCATGTGCTTGACCACTCAGAGATCACCGTTGGTCCAAGCTTATCATACCAGGAGGAGCCGGTAGAGATCCTAGACCGAAGCGAGAAGGTACTGCGAGGCCAGACTATCCCTCTAGTTCGTGTCGCTTGGAGGCATCACACACCAGGTGAATCAACCTGGGAACGAGAGGACGATATTCGGCAACGTTTTCCCCATCTCTTCGAAGGCCTAGGTATGTGATAGAATTTATTTCATTCAACAGTTTCTTTTCTATATGTCTGTTTTAATTTCGAGGACGAAATACTCTAAGGAGGGTATGTTGTAAACCCCCTCGACCAGAAATTAGGGTTAAATAATTTAATTAGCCTAATTAGGGTTAACTTGAATTAATTAAGATTTATTATATAGTATTAAAATACTTGTGCAATGATTGGATTATTTGGATTAAAACCCTAGCTGTTGCCCTAAAACAAATTCCACATATTTGACCTAGACCTGCCAACCTAGAATAAACCCCGGATACCGATTTTCGTGCCTGATTTTAGTCACACAAAAGTCGTTACAAACGTCCGTACGCAAATTAATTAAATTACGTAATTACGTTCGTTGTCCGTTCTAATCGAAATTGAGATCCAACCTCATCCAGTTTTGACCAACCCCGATCATGATATTATTGTACACTGAGCCTACTACACTAATGACCCTTGTCCAACTAAATTTATACTCCCAGATTGTTATTAAATTAAATTAGAAACTCCGGTGCATTAATTACGAATTAATTAATGTGGTGACCTAACCTCATTCGAATTAGACCCAATTCCAACCCAAACCCACATCCACACCCACAAGCCTCATACAAAACACCATACACCATCCTAGTCCAATGAGGAACACCAAACATGGTGTTTGGTTACATTAAATCCCCAATTCCAGATATTGTGCAAATACCAAATTATTCAGGGGCCTAATTGCAAAATTGCAATGAGGTGTCCCCCTCTCATTGGCCTAAACCATCATGGAGAAAAGAATGTCATGCCTAACCGTATGTATTTATTTTTTCCCCCATTCCCTTGTACTTACCTTACTTTATGTAGGGCACATCATGGCCCTACATTTGAAATGGCCCATTCCTAGCCCTCCACTCATCTTGATGGACAACCCCACTCCCCAAAAAATTAGGTCCAGCCGGCCCTAATCCCTAGGCAGCCACCCCCACTCTCTCACCTACATAAACAACCTAGTACCTCATAAATAAGGGCACACAAATCAAGGAAACCGAGAAAAACCCTAGCTTTCTAAACTACTACCAACCTGACCCCAACCAGCCTTCCTTCACCCGCCGCCCAACTCCGGCCGGCCACCGCTCCCGGCCACCCCCACACTGACCCGACCACCCTCGCCGACCACTCACCCACCTGCCACCTCAGCCACCCGCCGCCTAGTCGCCGGAGGAGCTCCCCCAACAGCCCACACTGACCCGAGCTGCTCCCTCCAGCATACACAGCCGACCCCCCCGACCACTCCGTGCACCGCCACCACTACGCCGCTGACCGCCTAACTCAGCCCCACTCACCCCCTGCCAGTCCCCTTCCTCCCCGCCGAGTCTCGCCGTCGATCGACGCCTCAGCCACCCGTACTCGCCCCCGCAGCGCCAAGACCTCAGAACTGCTGCTGCCGTTGCCGACCCCCCCGCGCGATGCCGGAGCATCGTCCGGCCACCCCAGCCGACGACGGCCGACCACCTTGACCCCCTCGACCTGAGGTACAATGCAGTATATTATTTTATGTGTATTTATCATTATTTCTATAAGTATTTTTGGTTGCAAGGTTAGGGTGTATAGATCCTGTATTTTCCCGTATTCGTATATGTATTCTGTATATATATTACTATGTTCTGTATTTCTTAGTATTTACGTATATAAACAGGTATATATACTGTATTAATGCATGCTGAGTATATTTTATAGATATAATATAAATATACATGTAAGTATGTTATAACTATAGATGTATGTATATACCTAGTGTGCATGTATACTCATTTAAATAGTTTATATATATTAATACCTACTAGGTATATGTTTAATATTTATATATAAATGTATTTATGTATTTATTCCAGAAATACACTTTTATGTATTGAGATATCACAATTATTATATGTTGTAAATATATATTTATATATATATAAATATATTGGTGAGTATATCTATTATAATGTGTACATATATGTATGTATGTATGTATGTATGTACATTTTAAAAATATGAAAAAATATTAGATATATAATACTTATTGTGTTTAAATACATTTTCTGGAAATTAAGTATATTATATGTATATATATTATATATATTAAATGTTTTTACGTATTAACCCTCTAGTATGTATATGTATATATATGTATATATATATATAGATACCTACTTATATGTGTAGATATTTTTATATACCATTCATTATGTTGTATATATTAAATTATGTTCATAATTATTATCTAAATATAGATATATGTATAAGTATATGAATTTATGGTATTGCCAATTAGGTACGTATATTTAATACGTATTATTGCTAAATAATACATAAATACTATTTTTGTACTATTAAACAAATATAATATTTTAATATAATTAAATATGATTTAGTGTATATGTATATACTTGTATTAGCCATATATATATATACAGTCCCGACCCTGTGTCAGTTGTAGATACAAGTAGAGTGTTTAGTCGTGCTGCTGTAGCGACTAATAGTGTCATTATTATATCCTATATAGGATTGCTGGACAGTACCGCCGAGGCATCAGGAGCAGGACTTTGGATATCGCAGCTACCCGGGACAGGCAAGTATACCTTGCTGGATTACTGCTTAAAATTTAATGTTAAATATTGCAAATATATATGAACTGTGCGCGTCCGAGATTGACTCGGGTGCAGTCGACATTGCGTCGATGAGTAGTGTACTTGACCTAGTTGCTAGCTGACTCACCCACTACTGCGAGGACATTTTGATATCTTCCTAGACCGTGACACTTACACGATGGTACATTCATATTGGGATGCGGGTCTGCGTACCCGATTCGCTATCGGTGCGTACGACATGCATCACGGATTAGCCTGTTACTAGAGTAGTATAGTTAGCTGAGACTTAGCATTTAGATACGGTACACTCACGTCGTGTATTCGACTTGCGTATCTACATTGGGCGGAAAGGACAACTGACAAACGTATGGGATACCCCCACCGGATTTTGTGGTATCCAGAGGAACCATAGACCCGGTGACTCCCTATATTCAGACACCGCGCTCTTCGGAGTGTTATGAACGTATATACATTGCAGACACCACGCCCTTAGAGTATGGACGTTATACTTATATACAGATACCTCATTCTTCGGAATGATGGACGTTGCAGATACCACACTCTAGAGGACGTTGGACGTTATGCCTACACCTACCTATACGTTCCGAGGTTGTCCTTACATTGCATTCACTTAGATGGTTAGCACACCCCTCTTTACTTTTATTCAGTACTATATTTGGCATGCATATTTTTTCTTGTTACGTCCCTCTGAGGACCTGGTTATCTTCCAGATCTGGACGGGGCCTATTTGTCACTACCACTTTTCCATATAAGGACATTTGTGTAATTTAGCCATTTTGAATAATTTTTTATTTAATTAATTTGCTGAGATTTTAAAACTATTTATTTGATGATTGTTTTAGGTCAAGCCCTAGAACCCATTAGGTCAAACCCTAATGACTAAACCCTAATTGTAAACCCAGTTCTAGTGAAACCCTAGAATTCAAATTTTAGGGTGAACCCTCAAACCCTAGACTGGCTAAACCTTAGCTAATTAGGTTCTACATGACCTAACCTAGGGGTTAAACCTAGGCTATACACTAGAAACCCTAACTGGGCCTTAATATATAAAAGGAACCCTCTCATTCTTCATATAGAAGAAGAAACCCTAGCCTCCACCAAGAGAAACCATCTCCCCACCCCAAAAAATTTCGAAACCCTAACCCTAGGGTTTCCACCTTCCTCCTCCAAGCAAGAGAAGCAAGGAACGTGGGTCAGGAAGCCTTGGAGAAGAAGAACCTCATTGAAGAAACCATCCCTGCAGGTAAAAACCCTAGTTTTATTCATTTAAATTCTGTTTACAGTTGATAATGGCCATTAGGAACCCACCCTTGCTGTGTAATTCAATTTTTTAGGGTTTTGGATTGGGTTTGGTGACCAATATGGGGTTTTCCCCAATTATCAGGAACCCTAACCCTAGGTGGTTGTTTATAGACTGATTTCACCCTCCTATGTGTAGGTTAGATATTGATTTAGGGTTTTGCTTTGGGTTTTTAGGAGATCTTAGTGTGGTTTTCGTTTGTGCACATCATGTGTTTGGGGAAATGCTTCACAGAAGGAATTACCTATCTAACCTACTGTATTATTATCTAATTGGAGGTATGATGGCTGATGTATATATATATGCATATGTGTGATGTGTTGTTGTTCTGATTTTTCTGTGGAGTCGAGTCTTTGCTGTGCTGTGTACAGTAATGGGGAAGGTTCTGTACAGTCGGGTATGTGTTTTTGGGTTCCATTGTGCATCCAGAATTATGTGGTTGGGTGAATCTAGTTTAAATCCTGTGTAGCATGTGTATCAGTCGAAGATCCTCTTGAATTGGTCAGTATCGGATTTCAGCATCATTGAGTATCCAAATTTCTATATGTTAAGTTTTGTGTGCAGTTTTATTGTGGCTGTTGAGTGTGTGTGAGTTCCTGTATCCGTATGAACCAAGGTGTAGATGAGTGAGAAGTGCCTGTGTAGTTCAAACTATGAACTTGGGTATGTGACTGTGTGAACCTAGATAGGTCTATGTACAACAATTTTATACTGTGTGTCCCTGTGTGTGGAGTATCAGTAGGTGTAGATTGGGGTGTGTTGCTGTGCAGTTTCAGTTTGTGTACTGTGTGTTTCAGTATAAATTTCAGTTCAGTCCTGTGTGTGTTTAATTCCTGTGTGTATCCTAGTTAATTCCAGATTTCTAAACCTATGTGTCTATGTGAAGTGTCTAGTTTGAGTGTCAGTTAGAATTGGTATTGTGCAGTGAACTCAACCTGTGTTTGTGTGTCAGTAGTTAGCTGTGCAGTATGGAGTTAAGGTAGGTGAGTGAGCTGTAGGTGAATGTATAGTGTGTGTCCTTGTGTCAATGTATATAAGCCTGTGTGTCAGTTATGATACCTACATAATTTTCTGTGTATTAAGGATACTGTGAACATGTGTATTCAGTGTATACCTGTGTCCAGTAGCAGCATGTCTGAGTGTGAGGGTGCATTAGTGTTAGGGTGTAGGTGCCTGTGAGTGAGCTATGTGGCAGGGAGTGTGAGTGAGTGTAGTGTGTCTGCCTATGAGTACCAGTAGGTATAGGAGTATATAAACTGTGACTGTATCAGTGCACAGTTAATGTGTTAACTATGTATCAGTGCACAGTATGTATGGCAGTAAGGTCAGTGTGTCCCAGGTTTTCTCCAGTAGCTGTGTGTACTAGCTGTGTGTTTCAGTAGGCAAATCAAGGTGTACAAGTGTATGTGTGTATTAATTCTGTAGGTGAGAGTGTATTACCTAGGAATGTATGTGTGCAGTGTAGGTAATGAATCTATGGATGTGTGAGACTGTGTGTAGCAGTTTCAGTTGTGTCTGTGCAAGGGAAATTAGAGTGTGTAGGTTTGAAGACTGAGTGAGGAATTCTGGGTATGTACAGTGTAGGTAATTAGAATAGTGTCAGTGTTGAATTTAGTGTTGGTAAGGTATTGGTATGGGTTTGAGGGGATACTAAGGTATATGTTATGGTGCAAGGTTTTGGTCAAGGTATTCAAGACTAATTGGGTTATTAGAGATAATAATTATATAAAGTCTATATTGTAAGTATAGAACATATAATATAGTGTATTTAACTAGTATTAGTTCAAAATAGCTAGTATGAACCTAGAAGCAAGGTATTAACTAGTATTGACCAAAAACCTAGAGTTGACTTAGTAACACCTAGTATAGACCTAGAAATGGCCTAACACCCCATTTCAAAATTAGCTAATCACTCTTATTATTTCCAAACACCATTTAACATTGTTATCTTATATATAGGTCATTGTGATTCCACTTTGGGCATCGATCCTCATATTTTGCTCAGGACCACAGGCGAGTACATTCTCTGACAGTTTTCATTGTTGATTACTTCTATAAATTGTAGTGTATTACATACTTGATTCCGACACTGTGGATACACGAGTTAGCACCCTAGATCCCCATCATGAGGAGTCGTGATTGGAATCCACCGTGCTAGCTGGGGATGGGGAATTATTAGTAGATTATGTGATCATATCCAAATCCTTGCCATGCATCATAGCTCACCCCACTTCTCACGTCGGGTGCGGCCTGACCATCATCATGCTTCATAGCTGTTATATATGATTAGCCTGACCATTATCATGCATCATAGCTAACCATATGGTTAGCCTGACCTTCAAGAATTATAGCTAATCATATATAACCAGCCTGATCTAGTCCCAAGCCGATCACATGATAAACTAATATTTTAACCACTTAGTTAGATGTTTTATCTTTATTCAGATCTACTTGTTCTAGCATTCACTATTTATTGCTCATTGCTAGATGCTCTATTGTCTATTTTATTTCTCTAGTACTTCACATGTTCAGCTTTTATTCCATCTTGTATCTCTTACACTGTTTATAGATTTTGTCAATTTAATGAAACTGCTGTTAGTGCTTGTGCTTCGCTCCAATCCTGACTGGATAACAACATTTTCAGAGGACCTGGAGGACTTTTGCCCCACTCATTACGGCCCAGGAATAGAGGGAGATTTCACTCCAAAAATCCCAGAGGAGGTGCCTATCCTAGAGGAGAACTTACCAGCCTGTTCTTAGACTACTTTTTCTGCATTATTGTTTTAGACTGAGACTGAGATGTATTTATTATTTGTGACTTTGTGAGGTCATTTAGACCCAGGATTTGAGTTGGATTATTGTGGTTGGTTTTTAATAGAACTCTTTTTAATTCTCATCGTACCATTATGTTTATAGTTGTGATTGAGTATATTATAGAACTGTGGATTATTTATCATTGTCCTCCGTATGGAGTTGAGACTATTGACAGGATATACTATGTTTGTGACCTAGACAGCGTTCTACCGCCGATGCTGCGGCGTAGGCTGGACGTACCCACGACTCATGCCCAATTTCCGGGTGCGGGTAGTGACACATTTTTAGTGGTGGCCCATGCAGGTCCAGTCTGTAGTCTAGTCTTAGTCTTAGATTCACATTAGAGCCATATCATAGTGGTGCTCGCTTAGAGTATTACTACTAGCCTGTTTTAGGAAGTAGGAATTTGGCCAAGGATATGCTCAATCACAATTAGGGAATTCTGATTCTTATGATACTATTCTTAATGATTAATTCCTTTAGAAATTTTTTTGTCCTTCCTTGATATCATATCTATTGCCTTAATTGAATCTTTCGATCTGTCTTCAGGATGCCGCCAAGAAGGTCCCAGAGACTCGGAGCAGCAGATTCAGAGAGGTCTGCCACCTCTCGCGCTGCCGGACAGACATCAGCAGCACCTCCTACATCTCCAGTACACGTGGGAGTGTCTGCAGCATTCGGGGGTCCTCCACCACCAGTTCAGAGGGTCCCCACAGCCACGACGGCACCACCACCACCAGTTCAGCATCCAGGAGGTGTGCCCGTCGATGGAGCACAGATGTTCGCTTTGATTCAGGGCATGGTCGATGCCCAGAGGACTTCGACATCTCATTGCAGTACCATCCAGGGAAGGCCAACGTAGTCGCCGATGCCTTGAGCAGGTATCCGATGGCTATGTACTTGACGACTGATAGACATTTGTTGGCTGATCTGGAGAGCTTAGAGATTGAAGTGTTAGTTCCCGGTACTGAGATTCAGATGTGGGGATTGCAGATACAGTCCGAACTGATGGACAGGATCAGAGCTGTACAGTACGAGGATGAGGCTCTGAGGAGTATCAGGGCACAGGTTCAGACAGAATTGTCGGACGACTTTACTATCGCAGAGGATGGTTCCTTACGATATGGCACGAGGATGTGTGTGCCGAGCGGGGAGCTGCGCGAGGAGGTTTTGCAGGAGGCACACCGCTCTCAGTACTCGATGCATCCCGGTGCCAACAAGATGTATCGAGACTTGAGGGAGCACGTATGGTGGTATGGAATGAATCGCGAGGTAGCACGATTCGTATCCCGGTGTCTAGTGTGCCAGCAGGTAAAGGCAGACCGGCAGAGGCCAGGAGGTTTGCTTTAACCTTTACCGATTCCAGAATAGAAATGGGAGCACGTGACCATGGATTTCGTTTCAGGGCTTCCACGTTCTCCAGGAGGGAAGGACGCGATTTGGGTCATCGTGGATAGGTTGACCAAATCAGCCCATTTCCTACCTTTCAGGGTGGGCACGTCGACAGAGAGGCTCGCAGAGATGTACGTACGGCAGATTATTAGGATTCATGGAGTTCCTGTGAGCATCGTCTCAGATCGGGATAGTCGTTTCACTTCCCACTTCTGGAGGAGTCTGCAGGCTAGCTTGGGCACTCAGCTCAAGTTCAGTACCGCATATCACCCCCAGACAGACGGGCAGTCTGAAAGGACTATTCAGACTCTCGAGGATATGCTACGCACTTGCATCTTAGATCTCGGAGGTTCTTGGGAGGATCACCTGCACCTGGTAGAGTTCGCTTACAACAACAGCTACCAGGCCAGCATCGAGATGTCACCATTTGAGGCTCTTTATGGACGAAGGTGTCGTACACCGTTATCTTGGGACGACGTTGGAGAGAGGGCCTTGTTAGGACCAGAAATGGTCGTGGATGCAGCAGAAAAGGTAAAACTCATCAGAGACAGACTGCGAGTGGCGCAGGACAGACAGCGGCATTGGGCCGACAGCCACCGTAGACCCCTTGAGTTTCAGGTATAGATTGTTATTTTTCTGGTTTGTGTTGTTTGTTTAGACCGCGTGTTGAGACTGTTTTGTTTTAGGTTGGCGATCTAGTTTTCCTACGGATTTCTCCGACGCGTGGAACGATTCATTTTGGTAGAAGCGGGAAGCTTAGCCCACGCTACATCGGACCCTTTGGCATTCTCGCGAGGGTAGGTGCAGTGGCTTATAGACTGGACCTGCCGCCTACATTGGAGGGAGTGCATGATGTGTTCCACGTGTCGCAACTGAGACGGTACGTGGCCGACCCTAGTCACGTACTTGATCACTCGGAGATTGAGGTTGGTCCGACGCTCAGCTACCCAGAGCAGCCCGTAGAGATCTTGGACCGCAGAGAGAAGGTGTTGCGGAACCAAACTATCCCTTTGGTTCGTGTTGCATGGAGACATCACTCTCCAGGGGAGTCGACCTGGGAGAGAGAGGACGAAATACGCGAGCAATACCCGTATCTCTTCTAGACTTGAGGTATATTCTTTTTCTGGTTTCATTCTTGTTGTAGTTCAGTCCAATTTCGAGGACGAAATTTCTTTTAGGAGGGTAGACTTGTCACTACCACTTTTCCATATAAGGGCATTTGTGTAATTTAGCCATTTTGAATAATTTTTTATTTAATTAATTTGCTGAGATTTTAAAACTATTTATTTGATGATTGTTTTAGGTCAAGCCCTAGAACCCATTAGGTCAAACCCTAATGACTAAACCCTAATTGTAAACCCAGTTCTAGTGAAACCCTAGAATTCAAATTTTAGGGTGAACCCTCAAACCCTAGACTGGCTAAACCTTAGCTAATTAGGTTCTACATGACCTAACCTAGGGGTTAAACCTAGGCTATACACTAGAAACCCTAACTGGGCCTTAATATATAAAAGGAACCCTCTCATTCTTCATATATAAGAAGAAACCCTAGCCTCCACCAAGAGAAACCATCTCCCCACCCCAAAAAATTTCGAAACCTTAACCCTAGGGTTTCCACCTTCCTCCTCCAAGCAAGAGAAGCAAGGAACGTGGGTCAGGAAGCCTTGGAGAAGAAGAACCTCATTGAAGAAACCATCCCTGCAGGTAAAAACCCTAGTTTTATTCATTTAAATTCTGTTTACAGTTGATAATGGCCATTAGGAACCCACCCTTGCTGTGTAATTCGATTTTTTAGGGTTTTGGATTGGGTTTGGTGACCAATATGGGGTTTTCCCCAATTATCAGGAACCCTAACCCTAGGTGGTTGTTTATAGACTGATTTCACCCTCCTATGTGTAGGTTAGATATTGATTTAGGGTTTTGCTTTGGGTTTTTAGGAGATCTTAGTGTGGTTTTCGTTTGTGCACATCATGTGTTTGGGGAAATGCTTCACAGGAGGAATTACCTATCTAACCTACTGTATTATTATCTAATTGGAGGTATGATGGCTGATGTATATATATATGCATATGTGTGATGTATTGTTGTTCTGATTTTTCTGTGGAGTCGAGTCTTTGCTGTGCTGTGTACAGCAATGGGGAAGGTTCTGTACAGTCGGGTATGTGTTTTTGGGTTCCATTGTGCATCCAGAATTATGTGGTTGGGTGAATCTAGTTTAAATCCTGTGTAGCATGTGTATCAGTCGAAGATCCTCTTAAATTGGTCAGTATCGGATTTCAGCATCATTGAGTATCCAAATTTCTATGTGTTAAGTTTTGTGTGCAGTTTTATTGTGGCTGTTGAGTGTGTGTGAGTTCCTGTATCCGTATGAACCAAGGTGTAGATGAGTGAGAAGTGCCTGTGTAGTTCAAACTATGAACTTGGGTATGTGACTGTGTGAACCTAGATAGGTCTATGTGCAACAATTTTATATTGTGTGTCCCTGTGTGTGGAGTATCAGTAGGTGTAGATTGGGGTGTGTTGCTGTGCAGTTTCAGTTTGTGTACTGTGTGTTTCAGTATAAATTTCAGTTCAGTCCTGTGTGTGTTTAATTCCTGTGTCCTAGTTAATTCCAGATTTCTAAACCTATGTGTCTATGTGAAGTGTCTAGTTTGAGTGTCAGTTAGAATTGGTATTGTGCAGTGAACTCAACCTGTGTTTGTGTGTCAGTAGTTAGCTGTGCAGTATGGAGTTAAGGTAGGTGAGTGAGCTGTAGGTGAATGTATAGTGTGTGTCCTTGTGTCAATGTATATAAGCCTGTGTGTCAGTTATGATACCTACATAATTTTTTGTGTATTAAGGATACTGTGAACATGTGTATTCAGTGTATACCTGTGTCCAGTAGCAGCATGTCTGAGTGTGAGGGTGCATTAGTGTTAGGGTGTAGGTGCCTGTGAGTGAGCTATGTGGCAGGGAGTGTGAGTGAGTGTAGTGTGTCTGCCTATGAGTACCAGTAGGTATAGGAGTATATAAACTGTGACTGTATCAGTGCACAGTTAATGTGTTAACTATGTATCAGTGCACAGTATGTATGGCAGTAAGGTCAGTGTGTCCCAGGTTTTCTCCAGTAGCTGTGTGTACTAGCTGTGTGTTTCAGTAGGCAAATCAAGGTGTACAAGTGTATGTGTGTATTAATTCTGTAGGTGAGAGTGTATTACCTAGGAATGTATGTGTGCAGTGTAGGTAATGAATCTATGGATGTGTGAGACTGTGTGTAGCAGTTTCAGTTGTGTCTGTGCAAGGGAAATTAGAGTGTTTAGGTTTGAAGACTGAGTGAGGAATTCTGGGTATGTGCAGTATAGGTAATTAGAATAGTGTCAGTGTTGAATTTAGTGTTGGTAAGGTATTGGTATGGGTTTGAGGGAATACTAAGGTATATGTTATGGTGCAAGGTTTTGGTCAAGGTATTCAAGACTAATTGGGTTATTAGAGATAATAATTATATAGAGTCTATATTGTAAGTATAGAACATATAATATAGTGTATTTAACTAGTATTAGTTCAAAATAGCTAGTATGAACCTAGAAGCAAGGTATTAACTAGTATTGACCAAAAACCTAGAGTTGACTTAGTAACACCTAGTATAGACCTAGAAATGGCCTAACACCCCATTTCAAAATTAGCTAATCACTCTTATTATTTCCAAACACCATTTAACATTGTTATCTTATATATAGGTCATTGTGATTCCACTTTGGGCATCGATCCTCATATTTTGCTCAGGACCACAGGCGAGTACATTCTCTGACAGTTTTCATTGTTGATTACTTCTATAAATTGTAGTGTATTACATACTTGATTCCGACACTGTGGATACACGAGTTAGCACCCTAGATCCCCATCATGAGGAGTCATGATTGGAATCCACCGTGCTAGCTGGGGATGGAGAATTATTAGTAGATTATGTGATCATATCCAAATCCTTGCCATGCATCATAGCTCACCCCACTTCTCACGTCGGGTGCGGCCTGACCATCATCATGCTTCATAGCTGTTATATATGATTAGCCTGACCATTATCATGCATCATAGCTAACCATATGGTTAGCCTGACCTTCAAGAATCATAGCTAATCATATATAACCAGCCTGATCTAGTCCCAAGCCGATCACATGATAAACTAATATTTCAACCACTTAGTTAGATGTTTTATCTTTATTCAGATCTACTTGTTCTAGCATTCACTATTTATTGCTCATTGTTAGATGCTCTATTGTCTATTTCATTTCTCTAGTACTTCACATGTTCAGCTTTTATTCCATCTTGTATCTCTTACACTGTTTATAGATTTTGTCAATTTAATGAAACTGCTGTTAGTGCTTGTGCTTCGCTCCAATCCTGACTGGATAACAACATTTTCAGAGGACCTGGAGGACTTTTGCCCCACTCATTACGGCCCAGGAATAGAGGGAGATTTTACTCCAGAAATCCCAGAGGAGGTGCCTATCCTAGAGGAGAACTTACCAGCCTGTTCTTAGACTACTTTTTCTGCATTTTGTTTTAGACTGAGACTGAGATGTATTTATTATTTATGACTTTGTGAGGTCATTTAGACCCAGGATTTGAGTTGGATTATTGTGGTTGGTTTTTAATAGAACTCTTTTCAATTCTCATCGTGCCATTATGTTTATAGTTGTGATTGAGTATATTATAGAACTGTGGATTATTTATCATTGTCCTCCGTACGGAGTTGAGACTATTGACAGGATATACTATGTTTGTGACCTAGACAGCGTTCTACCGCCGATGCTGCGGCGTAGGCTGGACGTACCCACGACTCATGCCCAATTTCCGGGTGCGGGTCGTGACACTATTATTCCACAGTTTACGGGCCAGGTGTGAAGACGAGGTTTGCTCTTGATGAGGAGCTAGAGGTACTTTCATCAGAGTACCCCTGATCAGATTGGTAGGCCTTCCGCCTATGACTGGAGCTCCTTACCTAGTTAGCCGTTGTTCCAGTCACTCTTCTTATCAGTACTTTATTTCAGACTATCAGCACTTTATCTCCAACATTTGTAGTGGGTTTGTTCCCACTAGACATATTTCAGTTGTACTATATCATTCGACTATGTCCTTATATTTCAGTATTTTACTTGTTGTTTGTGGATGAGATTAGACACTGCCTGTTGTTTATATTAGACTTGTTAGATTTAGGACAGCGTAGCACATTTCGCCAGGATCCATTAAATTAGGAAATCCTCGAAGACGTGTCAGCTGGCCAATGCCACGTGGCCTGGTTCCATAATATTTTGGGACTGGGGTGTGACAGCTCAACATAAGGCAGCGGTGATGGTTGGATTTTATGAAGGACTTTGATATTTCTTTACAGTACCACCCAGGGAAGGCCAATATAGTCACGGATGCCTTGAGCAGGTATCCAGTGGCTATGTACTTGACGGAGGACAAACATTTATTGGCCGATCTTGATAGCTTGGGCACTGAGGTATTAGTTCTTGGAGTTGCAGCACAGATGTAGGAACTTCAAGTACAGTCAGAGTTGATAGACAGGATCAGAGCCGCATATTTTGAGGATGAGTCTCTAAGGAGCATCAGAGCACAGATCCATATAGGGTTGGCAGAGGACTTCAGCATTGTAGATGATGGATAATTACGGCACGGTACCAAATTGTGTATGCCGAGTGGAGCATTGCGTGACGAGATTCTTCAGGAGGCGCATCGATCTCAGTACTCTATGCATCCAGGTGCCAAAAGATGTATAGGGATATAAGAGAGCATGTTTGCTGGTATGGTATGAAGCGGGAGGTAGCTAGTTTCGTATCTAGATATTTGGTTTGCTAGTAGGTAAAGGCGGAGAGACAAAGGCCAGGTGGATTATTTCAGCCTTTACCCATTCCAGAGTGGAAGTGGGAGCATGTGACGATGGCCTTTGTTTCAGGACTTCCGTGTTCTCCATGAGGTAAAGATGCGATTTGGGTCATCGTAGACAGGTTGACCAAATCAGTCCACTTTCTGCCATTCAAACTAGGTACGTCTACGGAGAAGCTCACGAAGATGTATGTATGTCAAATAGTCAAATTTTATGGTGTTCCTGTGAGCATAGTATCAGATCGGGATAGTCGCTTCACGTCCCACTTCTGGAGGAGTTTACAGGCTAGCTTGGGCACTTAGCTCAAGTTCAGTACCGCATATCACCCTCAAACCGAAGGGCAGCCGAAGAGGACTATTCAGACTCTCGAGGATATGCTATGTACCTGTATTTTGGATTTTGGAGGCTCTTGGGAGGATCATCTTCAGTTGGTAGATTTTTCTTACAACAACAGCTACCAGGCCAGTATCAGGATGTCACCATTTAAGGCATTGTATGGACGGAGATGCCGCACCCTGTTATCATGGGATGATGTTGGTAAGAGAGATTTATTGAGACCAGAGATGGTAGTGGATGTAGCTAAAAAGGTGAAGCTCATCAGGGATAGACTTCGAGTGGCATAGGACAGACAGTGGCATTGGGCCGATAGCCACCGGAGACCATTGGAGTTTGAGATATAGATTTTATTTTGCATTGCTTGTGATTGTTTATTTTATTAGAGTGCTAAGGTTGTGTTTTGTTCTAGGCTGGAGGTCTGGTTTTCTTAAGAATTTTTTTGACACGTGGCACGATTCGTTTCGATGAAGGCGGGAAGCTTAGTTCACGATTCATCGAACCTTTTAATATTCTTGAGAGAGTCGGTGCAGTTGTCTACGGACTAGACTTATCAACTGCATTGGAGGGAATGCACAACGTGTTCTACGTGTCACAGCTGAGACGGTACGTGGCAGATCTTAGCCATGTGTTGGATCACTCAGAGATAGAGGTGGGCCCTACTCTTAGCTATCCAGAGCAACCAGTTGATATTCTGGATCGGAGAAAGAAGGTGTTGAGGAACCAGACGATTCCTTTGATGCGTATCGCGTGGAGGCATCACTCGCCATGAGAGAGTACCTGGGAGCGAGAGACCGAGATGCGCGAGCGATATCCATATATGTTTGAGCCGTGAGGTATAATTCTTTCTTGCATTGTATTGATTGCTTTAGGTAGTTAGTTTCTTCCTTAATTTGAGGATAGAATTTTTCTATGGTGGGTAGGATTGTCACCCTCACTTTTTTAACTAAGGGTAGTTTAGTAATTTGGCATGGATAATTATATCTTTAGGATTATAATATTAAATATTGTGCATGTTGTAAATATTAATTATTGTATTATTTATTTATTGTAGATATTTGATTTATTTTTTGACTTGTGTAGTGGACCTAACTAGTTTAGTTTAGATCCATGGACCAACATTTAATTCTAGTTAGAATTGAGCCCAATAGTAAGCCCATTCATTAGGAGGATAAATTAATTAATGAAACCAATTAGACTAGAACCTTTCCTCCTTAATTATTTTTTTATGACAAGCCCCAAGGAGTATTTTGGACTTTCCATAGTAGCTTGGAGGAGGGCAAGGGGCTGGCCACTATAGGGAGGAGAGAGACTCTCTCTTCTCAATTGTCATTCCAAATCTAGATCTAGAATTTTTTCTCTTCCAAATTCTTTATTTTCATACCAATTCCTACTCAATTTTTTTTCTAATTTCTTTTATATTTTTCATTGGAGGCTATTAGAATAAGGATCTACAAGGAGTAATGAAGGATCTATAAGGAGGAGCAAGAATCTACAAGTTGGAGGCTCTTTTCATCCAATTTAGGAATTTATTAAAAATCTATCTCCCAATAGGTTATAATTCAGTTTTTTCTCTCTAATTATATTCTAAATCTATGTTTTAATCATAAGGAACCACCCCATATGCTAAGGCTACTCATAGGAATTGGAATTAGGTTCATAGGAGGCATATGGAGAAAGTTATGTGGTATTTTGTGTCAATTTGGAGAGAATTCTGAGATTGGCACATCTTGTGTTCTTTAATGCCCACCAGGTTGAACAATCCTTAAGTTTTGCAATCCATCCCATAACCGCATCCGGTTCTGCTCGTCCGTTAAATTTTGGTGGGTGCATTTTGGTGAACTCCGCCGCTCTGCAGGTATTCCTAGCGGGGGGCTGCATTTTCTCGGTTTCGTCTTCTACCGCCACAGCCGACGGTGTGACAGGCGTCACCGTGGCTTTGCCATTGCTGGTTACCAAAGATGCGATCAATTGCATTATGGTATCCATCTGCTTCTGTTGAGCAGTGAACTGTGCCTGAATCTGTGCCTATTGAGTGGCAACTTACTGTTGTTGTACCTCCATTATGTGCATAAGCTTTTCGGAACCCGTTCCTCCGAATTCTCCAGAACTTGTCGGATCGCTCTGGATGGGATGAGCACTGCTTGCAATGGCAGTATTTTTCTTAGCCATTGCTACAAAAGAGAATAGCTTGCCAACACTCCAAGAACGATAAATCCTTATTTATGGGCTCATTGTATAGGGCAATTCATCTCATGCAGCGGACGCCTAATGCAACTAAATCGAGAGGTGCA
>JAYESA010000005.1:281188839-281211339 GCA_036927795.1 Iris macrosiphon | reverse complement strand
TAGGCTGGACGTACCCACGACTCATGCCCGATTTTTCGGGTGCGGGTCATGACACGTTTTTGGTGGCGGCCCATGCAGGTCTAGTTTTTAGGTTTACTTGTAATAGGATATAGGATATAGGCTGAGAGAGAGTGTGCTCAATCACAACTAGGACCGTTCCGATTTCTTTTGCTATCATTAATTTTCCTGAAATTATTTTCTTTTGCAATATTACTGTCCTTCTTTGATGATATCGTATCTTGTACCGTATTGACTTCTTTTGATCTGTGTTCTTCTTGATTCCATTCTAGCACTTGTATTATTTGATTTCGGTGCTTCACATAGCTTTGTGTCTGTATCTTTTGTTGTTAGACACCATCTTGTTGCTGAACCTTTAGCTAGACTCTGCAAGATCACGACCGGGGGTGGTATCATCCTAGTCAATGATGTCTGCAGAGACCGAAGAGTTACCTTGGGAGGCCGAGAGTTGAGTGTGTGCCTACTCGTAATGCCACTTCCGAGCTACGATATTATACTCGGGATGGATTTGTTGAGTACGCATTATGCTAGTATAGATTATCGCAGAGGTAGAGTGTTGTTTAGTCCGTCGGGTGAGCTAGAGTTTCAGTTTGCCAGAGGAGCAGCGGAGTAGAGCAATGGAGTCTTCTGTGGAGCCCTGGTGGTAGAGCCGAGGTTGCTCCATCGACTGATAGAGGAGTACATGGATGTCTTTCCGGAGGAGTTGCCAGGGTTACCTCCGGACGGAGATATAGAGTTCTCTATAGACTTGGTGCCAGGCGCGAAGTCGATATCCTAGCACGTCTATAGAGTCAGCAACAGTGAGCTGATAGAGTTAAAGAAGAAGGTGGATGAGCTTCAGGATAAGGGATTTATCAGATCTAGTTCTTCTCCGTGGGGTGCTCCGGTACTTTTTATGCCGAACAAGGATGGGTCGATACGGATGTGTATCGACTACAGGGCTCTGAACAACCTCATAATCAAGAACAAGTATCCGCTGCCGCGTATTGATGATCTTTTTGACCAATTGAGCGGAGCGAGGGTATTTTCCAGGATTGATCTGAGGACATGCTACCACCAGGTGAAGGTCAGAAAGGAGAATATTCCGAAGACAGCTTTTCGGACCAGATATGGACAGTATGAGTTCATGGTGATGCCGTTTGGGTTGACTAATGCCCCGACAGTGTTCATGAATCTGATGAACAAGGTGTTCCATCAACACCTGGATAGGTTTGTGGTGGTATTTGTAGATAATATCTTGGTGTATTCGAAGACCCCAGAGGAGCATCTGAGGATAGTGCTGGAGACTCTCAGGAAGGAGAAGCTTTATGGAAAGCTTTCGAAGTGCGAGTTCTTCCTTGACAAGGTTGAATTCCTTGGTCATGTGATGACTGGAGAGGGGATCTCGGTGGATCCGAGAAAGATTATGGCAGTTGAGGCATGGAGTGCTCCGACTTCAGTAGCCGAGGTCAGGAGTTTCCTGGGACTGGCAGGCTACTACAGGAGATTTGTTCATAATTTTTTCCGGATTGCAGAGCCGTTGTCTAGGATGACCCGGAAGGACGTGGAGTTTATTTGGACAGAGGAGTGCCAGATCGCCTTTGATGAGCTGAAGAGGAGGTTGACGACAGCTCCAGTGTTAACGTTGCCATCAGGTTCTGGAGGATTAACTATCTATAGTGATGCATCGGGGAAGGGACTAGGTTGTGTGTTACAGCAGAATGGGAGGGTGATTGCCTATGCTTCCAGGCAATTATGTTCTCATGAGAAGAACTACCCTACCCACGATTTGGAGTTAGCAGCGGTCATCTTTGCTCTGAAATTGTAAAAATACTATTTATACGGAGAGCGTGTGGAGATCTTCACAGACCACAAGAGCTTGAAGTATGTGTTTACCCAAAAAGAGCTAAACATGAGAAAGAGGAGATGGTTGGAGTTGATGAAAGACTTCGACATATTGTTGCAGTACCATCCAGGGAAGGCGAACGTAGTTGCGGATGCATTGAGCAGGTATCCGATAGCTATGTGCCTGACTACAGATCATTATCTTCTGGCAGATCTAGAGAGCTTGGACATTGAGGTAATATTGCCTGCAGTTGAGATACAGATGTGGGGACTGCAGATTCAGTCAGAGTTGGTAGACCGGATTAAGGCTACACAGTTTGAGGACGAGTCCCTGAGGAGCATCAGGACGCAGGTTCAGATTGGATTATCAGATGACTTCACCATTTCTGATGATGGTTCATTGTGGCACGGTACCAGGTTGTGTGTGCCGAGTGGGTCGTTGCGTGAGGAGGTTCTTCAGGAGGCACATCGATCCTAGTACTCTATGCATCCAGGTGCCAACAAGATATATAGAGATCTGAGAGAGCATGTATGGTGGTACGGGATGAAGCGGGAGGTAGCGCGCTTCGTATCCCGATGCTTAGTGTGCCAGCAGGTGAAGGCGGAGAGGCAGAGGCCAGGAGGTTTGCTCCAGCCATTACCCATTCGGGAGTGGAAATGGGAGCATGTGACCATGGATTTTATTTCTGGACTTTCCCGTTCTCCAGGCGGGAAGGATGCGATTTGGGTCATCGTGGACAGGTTGACCAAATCGGCCCACTTTCTACCGTTCAAAGTGGGTACATCTACAGAGAGACTAGCAGAGATATATGTGCGCCAGATAGTCAGACTGCATGGAGTTCCTGTGAGCATAGTATCAGATCAGGACAGTCGCTTTACTTCATATTTCTGGAGGAGTCTACAGGCTAGCTTGGGCACCCATCTTAAGTTTAGTAGTGCATATCACCCGTAGACAGATGGTCAGTCAGAGAGGACCATCCAGACACTTGAGGACATGCTTCGTACTTGTGTTTTGGATTTCAGAGGCTCTTGGGAGGATCACTTGCACTTGGTAGAGTTTGCTTTCAATAACAGCTACCAAGCCAGTATCAAGATGTCATCATTCGAGGCGTTGTATGGACGGAGGTGTCGCACTCCGTTATCATGGAATGATGTAGGCGAGAGAGCTTTGCTTAGCCCGAAGATGGTGGTTGATGCAGCGAAGAAGGTCAAGCTCATTAGAGAGAGACTTCGGGTGGCGCAGGACAGGCAGCGGCATTGGGCCGATAGCCACCGGAGACCTTTGGAGTTTGAGGTATAGCTTAGAATCTAGATTTTGTTCTTGTGTTTACTTGTGATTGCTTATTTTAGACTAAGTGCAGAGATCTTGTTTGTGCTAGGTTGGAGATCTGGTATTCCTGAGGATTTCTTCGACGCGGGACACTATTTGCTTTGGTGGAGGCGGGAAGCTTAGCCTACGTTTCGTCGGACCCTTCCGTATCCTTGAGAGGGTCGGCGTCGTGGCGTATAGGCTAGAGTTACCGCCTACGCTAGAGGGAGTTCATGATGTGTTCCACGTGTCACAGTTGAGACGGTACTTGGCGGATCCTAGTCATGTATTAGATCACTTAGAGATCGTGGTGGGCCCTACTCTTAGCTATCCAGAGCAGCCGGTGGAGATTCTGGATCGGCAGAAGAAGGTGTTGAGGAACCAGACTATTCCCTTGGTTCGCGTCGCGTGGAGGCATCACTCTCCAGGTGAGTCGACCTGGAAGAGGGAGGATGAAATGCGCGAGCGATACCCCTATCTTTTCGAGCCCTGAGGTATAGTTCTTTTCTTTGCATTCTTGTTCTAGTTTCGTCTTTTAATTTCGAGGACGAAATTATTTTAAGGAGGGTAGGCTTGTCACTACCCAATTCTAGAAAATAGGATTATTTTTTTATTTTTATTTGGTAAATTGTGTATTGTATTTAATTAATTATATTTATATTTAATTAGTGATTGTATTATTTTTATTTGATTGTTTTAGGATTTTGGCTAGTCTGGACTCGTGTCAGACCCTAGTGGACCCATGTCCGACCCAACCCACACCCCAGTGAGACCTATTTTTGGGTTTAGAATATTTATTATATTTTAATGGGTTAGTTGGAGAGATTTGGAGTTAGTTTGAGTGCTTTTGGAACCCGAAACCCAAAACCCAAGTTAGAAGAGGGCATTTTGGGTATTTTGGACTTGTGAAACCCCTTTATTATGTGTGGTCGGCCTTCCCAAACCCACATCCGACCAAACCACAGCAGCCCCCCATTTTCTACTTCTTCTTCACTTCTTCTTCTTCTCCACTTCTTCTTTCTTCTTCCTTTCTTCTTCCTAAGTTCAAGTAAGTACTTTTTTTCTCCTCCTTCTTCTTCTATTCTCCATAAATGTTAACCCTAACCCTACATTTTTCCCCAACCTAGGTGTTTAGAGCCTAGACTTAGTGTAGAGGCTAGATTTGGAGGCTTGGAGCTTGAGGGAGGTGATTTCAAGTGGATTGGAGACTTTGGCCTTGGGATTCCAACTCCCAAGAGATAAATCCTAACTTTTCTCTTGCTAATTACTATTATGTAGTGTAATTAGTAGTTTAGAACCTTTCTAGACCCTAAGCCTACCAGTAGGAGAAAGTTGGAACTAGTTTGGTTGTGTTTGGAGACTTTGACACTAGGTTTTGTGTCAATTTTGGGTGAAATCCGAGATTGGTCCAATTTTGGGTGATGCCCTAGGTTGGACGGACCTAGGTAGACATTGTCGGGTGTCTTAAGGATTAGTGCGTGTCTCCGTTCGGACACGTGAAGTCGTGTCGCAAAGAAACGGGCGTTTCGGACATTTTTAGGATTTTCGTCGTCGCCGGTTCTAAGTGCATGCGTGTTTTTGCCACGGGCCTAGAATCGACGGGGTAGTATTTTTTCTAGGATATAGGCATCGTTTAGAACCCGTGGGTAAATTTTGGGCCGATTCTGAGTTGGTTTGGTGTGCGTTTCAGGAAATTTTCCAAACCGCACACCGCGTGTTCGTCGAAATGACCGAACGGCCATTTCGACTCGGTTTTCTAGTTTCGGGCTTGTGTGCGCGTTGGGTTAGCTTCGGAGAATGTGTGCTAGAATTCTCGGGTTATATTTTATATATATATATAGGTGTTTGTGCGCGTGAGGGTCGTTGGGTGAGCGTTGGAGAGTGGTGTGCGTTGTTGTGTGTTGTGTTGTGTTGTGTTGTGTTGTGTTGTGTTGTTGAGTGTTTATATATATAGTTATGTATATATATATGTATGTGTGTATATGTATATTTGTATATATATTTATATATATGTATATGTGTTTGTATATCTATATATGTGTGTGTATATATATCTATGTGAGTGTGTGTTGTAGAAGCATGAAAAATACGCTGGAAAGAGCTACGCAGCCTCTTGATACAGAGCAGCGTAAACGGAGGCCTTCAGAGCCATCAAGCGTACAACAGAGCTTTTTTCGCTAAAATACAGCGTGAAGAATAAAAGCTCAGAGGACCATCCGCGTAAGTGCAGTGCGTCCAGGCCGCTCCAGCGTAAACAGAGTTCTTCATCGCCTCCATGGCGTAAAACTCATCCGCTCTCGAAGCAGCGTTATAGCATACGAGGAACGCTTCGTCTTCCCCAAAATGAACCTGTCAAGTCACGCAGTGAATCTGACCTCTGACTCCTAACGAAAAGTGCTGCACGGCTACCCAGACGACGGCTGAAAACGATGGCAGACCCCTCGGGACGCGCCCCACAGTATGATGGCGGATCTCTGCATTTAATACAGAGGATTTGGTTAAAGCATCACCGAACCGTCGTTTACTGGAGTCCCCTCAGCATAAACCGCTCTTTTGCGTACAAGGGAATACGCTGCCCTATTTTACACAGGCAAACATGAGCTATTTTACGCTCCGCAGCAGACAAACCGCCTGCCACGTCAAAAGCTGTACTTCGTACGGGATTCGAGGCACGTCTCCACGTCTAATTGCACAGAGCAGTGACAGTTTCTCTCAAGGCACGTCTCTGCGACGGGTGCACAGAAGGGCTGCAGACCTTCAAAATACGTCTCCGCATTTAATGCATAAGATGATGGCAAATCTCTGCAAAGAGATTTGATTATATCTTTAAAAGCCATAATTCCGGCTAAGGCGTCCACGTCAGCACGGTACGCAGCAGCTTCTACGCCCATTCAGGATCTGTGCTCACGCGACTTCTACGCCCATTCCAGCACGGTACGCAGCGGCTTCTACGCCCATTCAGGATCTGTGCTCACGTGGCTTCCACGCCCACTCAGTCTCTACGACCACTCAGTCTCTACGGCTACTCGGCTTCCATGCCTGCTCGGCTTCTATGCCTGTTCGGCTTCTATGCCTATTCGGCTTCTATGCCTGATCGGCTTCTATGCCTACTCGGCTTCTATGCCCATTCGGCTTCTATGCCTACTTGGCTTCTATGCCATGGTGACAGACATTTGGCTTCTACGCCAACCTCTTCTACACAGTGGATCCCTACCTACGTGGCTTTTACGCCGTGATCTTAGTAGCAATTGTACGCGTTGTGTCCCCTTAGTTGGACCCTACGTCACACGCTCATTCAAAAGATCATATATACGTAGGCATTGGTTACTTTAACCGTTGTGTAAAAGGGTGTTGTACTTTCCACTCCTCGGTTGCTACACCAACAGAGTGGTCACTGTCACCAAAACTCTATAAATAGAGACCCCTATCAATGGGGAACAAGGTCGACAAATTGGAGCAGATAGACTTGGAGGAGAAGAATCGAACAACAGGGTCGAGGAACTTCAAACTTAAAGACCAAGCAAGGTCAAACTTCCAAGAAAGATCGGACCGGAGAGAGAGAGAGAGAGAGAGCCCGGAGCTCAGGCAAAGAGCGGGGATCGACAACTTCGGCATCGTGCATCCACCCTCTCCTGCAACCTTCGAAGCTGCTACCTGTCTTCCACGGCACTTCTTCAACATCGCGTGGTCCAAGGGCTAAAGTGATCGACCGCAGATCAGACACCTATAGCAATTTATACCCAGATTAAATAAATTGTACTCCCACATCCTCGTATAGGATTACATTGTACAAGTTTGTTTGTAAACCAAAGGGCGCGGGTTTCGTATAAACCCCGTCATTGAAATACACTTTCATTCTTTCGTTTAATACCACAAACAAGATGGCGACTCTGCTGGGGACATCTTTCTCTTCTGACGAGGAAGTAATTGCTCAACGCGATGCGGTATCTATAGGAACCGTGAAGAAGACACTGGTCGTTCATTTCGACCAGTCTGCCTACGAAGACATGCTTCGAACCGGGGGTAGCTCTCACTCTCTCTCCGTCCAAGACAACAGGAAGCTGCACAAAGTGTGGATGCCCAAGACATCCTCTACCATTCATGTGGACTCTCCGATCTCTTCGATCTTTCCGACCAACGAGGTGGTAGCGTCGCTCCCTCCGTGCCCTGCAAGTAAAATTCAGTCTCCCGCTACGCGCGGTACAGACAAAACTTTGGGCAAAGCCTCGGCGGTGACCCAGAAGTATCCACTGCACGTTACGTGCAGAAATCAGTCTCCCGCTACGCGCGGTACAGACAAAACTTCGGGCAAAGCCTCAGCGCTGACCCAGAAGTATCTACTGCGCTCTACGCGTAGGAACCAGTCTTCCGCTATGCGCGGTACAGACAAAACTTCGGGCAAGGCCTCTGCGCTAACCCAGAAGTATCCACTGCGCTTTACGCGTAGGAATCAGTCTCCCGCTACGCGCGGTACAGACAAAACTTCCGATGGTACCTCAACGCCAAATCGGAAGAACAGATCACGCTCCACGCGCAAAACAACATATGACCTCTACGATAAACCAGATGAGCGCTGTGATCTCCGCAAGGGGAAGCAAGCAGGCGAATACTTAGCCTCTCGGCCTTTACGCCAGCAAAAGAATAATCTGCCTACCCTCCGGATTACGCGAGAAGCCGATGGCCGACTGAGGACCTCTTCAGCTTTATGCCAGTCTGAGCGAATCTCCAAATTATGCCAGGCGAAGTCCCACGGCGTAAAGCAAGCTCAGGTTGCTACTCCTGACCTACGCGAATGCCTAATCCAGAAGCGTAAGGAGAGGGGACCTTCCAACATGTCTATTACGCCCCCTAGAGAGCAATGTTGTAATAGTCATAAAATTGTGATTGACTGCTGCTGTTCTAAAACAAAACGGTCGGTCTTCGACCGATTAAGCTACTCTCAGTCTTTCCCGGAAGAAGAGCACGCGTATGCATTCGTGAACATGGCTTCACGCATACCTAGAAGAAGGTCGAGCTCAAGACGTCATCCCTCTGGGCCTCCAAGCCAAAGAAGATTCGAAGACCTCCTCAGGAACACTGAAGCTGGGGTGTTCCAAAACACCCGTGCAAGGTCACAGCAACCAGCTCCGTACTCATCTGATTCCGACGGTGGGGGTCGCCAATCTCCCAGATCAGATGCTGAGAGTATAGAGTCGACTTCTGCAGCGACCTATACTAATCCTTCGGTGACACCCAGGGAAATAGGAGCTTACGCCATTGAAGACGAACGCGAGGAGGCTTCGCCGTCAGGAAACGCGGAACAATGCATCACTATGCTGGAGACGTCTCTGAAACAAATGCAATCCGTAATGGAGAATATGTACCAGATAATGCTAACTCAGCACGCAACTGCCATGGCTCAAGCATCGGTCCCTCCAACTCAGATACGTGCGGAGGTGGACTTGCCACCATCCAACCCAAGACAAGAACCTGCTCTAGATCAAGAGTCAGCAGTTCCTCCGCTTCCAACTGAAAATCCGATGCAGGCAGTACGGGAGTTGAAAGCCCAGTTTGACGCCTTGAAGCACAAAGATCAGCTCAAGAAACTGGGAATCAACCAGCCTTACCCAGCTATCTGGGAAGAAGTCCATTTTCCTCCGAAGTACAAACCTCAGACTATGGCTCTGTTCGAAGGAAAAACATCACCAAGTCAATACATGAACTATTTCAGTATGATGACGGTGTTGCTACAAGGGAACGACGCCATCCTCACTCGGGTGTTCAAGGGCTGCCTCTCAGGAGTAGCCTATCAGTGGTACCGTAGCTTGGCGGACAACTGTATTACTTCCTTCGAAGACTTCAAAGCTTTATTCTTCACACGATTCTACGAGGGTGGAATGGATATGTCTATGTCCTCTCTCATTGAAGTCAAGCAAAGGGAAAAGGAGGACGTTCGCACCTTCGTCGAACATTTTCGTCAGGCCACCTTACAAATGCCTCCAGGAGTTCCAAACTCGGCATTAGTAGACATTTGCAGGAAGAACCTCCTTCCTATAGTCTCGGTGTTTACAGGACCATATCAGTTCCATGAGTGGCCCTCGTTCATCGTCTCGGCAGTGGCCGCCGAAGACAACAGTCGTAAGGCGCGCGACAATGGCATCATGATCTCCTCCTCCGATAGAGGCAAAAGGTCATCTCCCGGCAGCAACCATCCTCGCAGCTCCAAGGGAAAAGAAGCTCTGACGGTCAATACGTCCAGACAAAAGATGGCAGCGACCACGCAGACAAAGCCCGGGACTTCCAGGCCCGTCGAAGTCTACTCTTTCGACGATGACGATATCCCTAGTATATTTGAGTGTCTCGTCAAAAGTGACAAGATCACCCTGCCGGAGCTAAGGCGGCCCCAAGAGGTCGGTAGTACCGACGACCCCAAGTACTGCATCTTCCACAGATACGTACACCACCCAACAAAGGTGTGTTACGTATTGAAAAGGAAGATCCAGGGGTTGATCGATGCTAAGGCCATCACCCTGCACAACACCGAGAAGACGGTCACAGCCAACATAATCTCTCTGCGGTTCGGCGATCTGCCTCCCCAAGAAGTCATGGACGGTATTACGCCCATTTCCTGAGCCACAATGGACATCATCAATCTCCCTCCAGCTATGGATCAAAATCATGACCTGGTACCCCTGACCACCCGTCAGGGCGAGATTATGTGGGTTCATCCGGATATTGGTGTCAGAGCTCGAGGAAGAGACCAAAGCTGCTAAAGCTACGTCTAGGAGAAGCTCCAAGTGCAAACCATGCCATATGGTCGTAACTTCTTCGCCATCAGACGAAGACGAGGTACTTGCTGCAACCCGTTCAGGGAAAGCCTACCTCAACGACTACGGAGCAAGTCAGGAGGATGTACCGGCGGACGTTTCAATCGCCAAACCTGCAGGACCAAGCCCCGTCATACCGGAGGCCAACCCTTCAAAACCAACGCTGGCGGACAAAGGAAAACAAAGAGAAGTGCGCTTTGATAAACCTGTGAAAAATATTCCGAACAAAGGTTTTGAGAAGCCATATAACTTCGACATCCTAGCCCAACTGGCTAATACACCGGCCAGGCTCTCCATCTTCGAGCTACTCAGGCTCTCCCAAGACACTCGTCTAGCCTTGAGTGAAGCGCTGATGCAGGCGGAGGCATGCTTGATCCAGCTCAAGTCTCCCGACGAAGAACCAGTGGCGTGTCCTCAATGCCACAGTGTGATGGAGGTGGTCCCAAATATCACCTTCACCCAAGACGACATGCTGTTAAAACATAACAAGCATGACAGGCCCCTCTATTACACCGGGTACGTCAGTTCCATGGAGGTCGATTGAATTCACATAGATCCGGGATCATCGATCAGCATCATCCCGTACAGTCTGCTCAGACCATTGAGGATTCCTACCAGCGAACTGGCTTACACCTCCACTATAATCGTGGGTTTCAACGCCGAAAGAAGTAAGCCGTTGGGGAAGATTCGCCTGAGGATCCAGATTGGCAACCTCAGATCGGTGGCCACATGTTACGTGATCGATTCAGAGGTATCCTATAATATTTTGCTGGAAAGACCGTGGATCCACGATTATAACATCGTTCCTTCAACTCTACATCAATGTCTGAAGTATGTAGACCCCCAAGGAATGGTACAAACGAAGGTTGCTGACCTAAACCCGTTTAAAGGAGTAGAGTCCTACTATTCCGACGTCGTGTTGTACTCTCAGGACCACACGAAAGAAGTGTCGGGCGAGACGGAGAAGGAATCCCACCGGAAGCCAGGAGAACCCTCTGCCACACTACCGCTGTCAATCAGAGTGAAAGGACGAACCACTCGTCCAAAAGCCATAGAGCCTATGACTATTCACCTGAACAGATCCAGCTCAGGGAAAGGAAGCAATTCTCCAGCGGTTACTCTGAACCAGAAGCCTCCACCTTTGGTCATCAACCTTCGGCGCAACGGGCAGCCGACCGATGTAAACACAACCAGGAACGGAGTTCCAGATGGTAATAAACATCCTATTTTCCAGTACATTAATGCTCAGGTTCCAAATCTGGAATCTACTCCCCACGACGAGGTAGAACCCATAGCACGAAAATTCTTGGAAGCTATGAACTCCTACCGTCCGCATATCTGGGAAGAAACATCATCATCCAACGTCGTCACAACGTATGGACCGCATGAGGGCTCCATCTTCATTGTCCCGCCTACCTGCAGCAGCCAGCATTCAATAGTCTTCGGCCGCATGCGCAATCAACCAGCCATCCAGGAAGATCCTTTTGATGACGATACTGGAAAGATGCAAGTTCACCGATACAGCCCTCAAGCGCTGAAGATCATGCAAAACATGGGCTACGACTTGAAGCAGAAGCCAGGCCTCAACTACGGAAGAGGCAGACGAACGCCGTCGCGCGGCGACCCCCGCTATCAACAAACTCGTTTCGGGTTAGGATATGCCACCTCCCTTACAGCTTCCACGTCGGATGAGGACATCTTTTTCTCCTCCCGGGATGGCTCGTCACCCCCCGACTCACCTGGTGCTCCCGAACAAGCACTATCAGCAAATATGGTGATGACAGATCCCGTTGAAGCAAACGAGCAAGATTCTGAGCCGTTTGAGAATGACTCTTGGGCTCAACAAATGGATACGCAATGGAAATTCTGCTTCGAGCAAAGAGAACCTCCCACCAAAGATGAAGTTATCCAAATCGATGTTGGGGGTAAACTTTCACCGAAGTCGATATTTATCAGTGACAATCTTCCCCCAACTAAAAGGAAAGAAATCATACAGCTGATAAAAGAATACGTTGACGTCTTTGCATGGGATTATGGGGACATGTCGGGCCTAGACCCGAAGGTGGCTACTCACAAACTCAACATATTGACCGACTCAAAGCTTGTGAAGCAGCACCAACGTCGGTTCTTACCGGACATGATGGACGCCATTGAAGCTGAGGTCAAGAAGCTGATAGCCTGTGGGTTCATCCGGGAAGAACAATATCCCGACTGGGTCGCCAACGTTGTCCCAATCATGAAGAAAAATGGGAAGGTACGTATCTGCATCGATTACCGAGATCTGAATGCGGCCTGCCCCAAGGATGAATTTCCTCTTCCCATCATGGACATCATGATCGACAATACCTGCGGTTTTGAATGCATGTCTTTCATGGACGGGTTCTCAGGATACAATCAGATCAAGATGCATCCTGAAGACGAGAAGCACACTGCCTTCCGCACCCCGTTGGGAGTGTATTGCTATACGGTCATGCCCTTTGGATTGAAGAACGCCGGGGCTACATACCAATGGGCTATGAGCAGCATATTCCATGAACATTTACGCAAAACAGTAGAATGTTACGTGGACGACATAGCCGTCAAGAGCCGCCTCAAGGATGATCACGTTCAGGACCTAAGGACGGTATTCGAGTTAATGAGCCAACATCAACTCAAGATGAACCCTATGAAGTCCTTCCTGGGTGTATCTAGTGGCAAATTCCTGGGATTTGTCATCACCGCCAAAGGCATCCAGGTGGACCCCGACAAAGTCCAGGCCATCGTAGAAATGCGACCACCCCGCAATCTGAGGGAACTCCGGGGATTCCAAGGCCGTCTGGCTTATATCCGGAGGTTCATATCCAACCTCTCAGGAAGATGTCAGCCTTTTTCGCATCTCATGAAAAAAGGTGTATCCTTCGTATGGGACGAAACCTGTCAGCAAGCATTCGGGGATATCAAACGCTACCTCACCAGTCCGCCAGTTCTGGTGCCTCCCATCATGGGGAAACCATTCTTGCTGTACGTCCGAGCGATAGATCATTCGCTAGGAGCTCTTCTCGCACAGAAGAACGACGTAGGGCATGAACAGGCTATCTACTACCTCAGCAGAATGATGGTCGAAGTCGAACACCGGTACAACCCAGTGGAGAAAGAATGTCTGGCTCTGATGTTCGCTATCCAAAAGACGCGGCACTATATCACCGGCCAGACTATTCATATCATCTCCAGGATCAACCCTCTTCGAGTACTGATGAGCAAGCCAAGTATTCTTAATTCCTGACTCGTAACTTGGGTGATGCTGTTAACACCATATGACATGGTGTACATCCCGCAGAAGTCTATCAAAGGCCAAGCGCTGGCCGACTTCCTAGCTGCTCATCCGATCCCAGAGGCCTCCAAATTATACGAAGACATTTCCGACGAAGTTGCAGAATGTAATTCCGCAATGGAAAGTGACACATGGTAACTGTTCTTCGACGGTGCCTCCCGTACTGGTCCCCAGGAAAACGTGGTTTCAGGGGTTGGAATCGTCCTGGTCACTCCTGATAAACTCGTCATCTACCGGGCATACTCTCTTAATGAACCATGCTCCAACAATGTGGCAGAATACAACGCTCTGTTGATCGGGCTCCAAGTCGCTGAAGAGCTGGGGGTCGAATCCCTGGAAGCTTTCGGTGATTCTCTGCTTATCGTCAATCAAGTCAGAGAAATATATGAAGTCCGGAATCCAGACCTCATCCCTTATCACCAAGCGACGGTCAAGATAGCCATGACGTTCAAAGGGTTCTTCCTAGAGCATGTGCCTCGATCCCAGAATCAGGAAGCTGACGCCCTAGCCAGTCTAGCGGCAGATTTGGCCACTCCTATAAGAAGACAGAATTCGGTGATCCTTCTTAACAGAGATTTATTCTGCGTGAAGAACAACCTTTACATAGAACGCAGCCACGCTGTGAACGCAGATCCCCCTGGAAGAGACTGGAGAAGTCCCTTCATAGATTTTGTCGCATACGGAATCTTGCCAGAGGACCCCAAAGAAGCAGTATCTGTCAAGAGACGATCATTACGCTTCTATTTCGATGCGTCTTCACAATGCCTATATCGTCGAGCCTACGACGGACTGCTATTAAGATGTCTCTCAGACGACGAAGCACAGCAGATTGTCCGAGAAGCTCACGACGGCATATGCGGAGCGCATCAATCCGGTCCTAAGCTACAGGATCATATCAGGATAATGGGCTACTACTGGCCCACTATGATCACAGACGCGATCAGCTATGCAAGACAATGCAAAGCCTGTCAGGTTCATGCAGACTTCATACACCAACCGTCTGAATATCTACATCCTACGGTCGCATCCTGGCCCTTCGAAGCATGGGGTATGGATATCGTTGGTCCCATTCACCCGTTTTTCTCCAGAGGCCACCGGTTCATACTGGCCATCACGAATTACTTCTCCAAATGGGCAGAGGCGATCCCTCTGGCTGAGGTAAAGGCGTCTGACGTAATCAGCTTCATCAAGCACCACGTCATTTATCGCTTTGGGATTCCCCGAAGGATAATCTATGACAATGGGCCTCAGTTCATCAGCCAAGCATTTCATCAATTTTGCGATAAAAGTCGAATACACAATATGGCCTCTACGGCATATTATCCAGCTGCTAATGGTTTGGCGGAAGCTTTCAACAAAACTATTATCAAACTCCTGAAGAAGTTCGTCTCTTCAAACAAAAGAGACTAGAACGAAAAGCTGGGCGAATGTCTCTGGGCATACCGCACAACGGTACGAACACCGACAAGTTGTACCCCCTTTTTACTGGTCTACGGGAGCGAGGCAGTTCTTTCCATCGAAATCCAGATCCCGTCGCTCAAGATAGCCGTGACTAGTGAGCTGACTCGAGAAAAGAATGACCTGTTAAGGCTCCAAGAGCTTGAAGGATTAGACGAAAAATGCCTCCAAGCTCAACAGCGCATCGCGCTCTACCAAGCACGTATTTCCAAAGCTTTCAATCATAAAGTAAAGGAAAGAGTGTTCAAAGTCGGCGAGCTAGTTCTAGCCGTAAGAAGGCCGATGATTCTTACCCACAGAAGTAAAGGCAAGTTCCAGCCCAAGTGGGAAGGCCCTTATGTGATCGAGACAACATTCTCGAACGGCGCCTACAGGATAGCCCAGCCTAATGGAGACCTGTTAATGGCTCCTATCAACGGCAAATTCCTGAAAAGGTACTATGCTTAATCTCCCCTGCTCGGGTGGAATATAGCAAGGATCTCATATTCTGACAAAACTACTCCCAAAACAATTAGTCGGATTACACTCTATCATGTCCGTATGACCTCTGAATAGATATGTCCTGCTAAGAAGTTTATCGAGAGTCTATCATGTCCATACTACCTCTGATATCACTCTCACCTAAAATTGTCATTTACATTCCGAAATGATGGGTCCACAAAAGTCAGAAAAAGAGTCACCTTTATTTTATTCCCAAAAGGGAGGCAGAATTACATCTGGGCAAGCAAAAAGGGAAAGGATACATCATGATGGCGGGATAGTCAGATTGTGAATCAGCCACTCCAGTGCAGCTATCCTCTCATTCCTAAGAACCAAGGCGTCGACGCGAGCCTGCTCCAGCCGTGCCTCGGGAGTATTCGTAAGGGTCAGATCAGCCTTTGCCCGAAGACAGCCTGCGCGAGCAGCTTCTGCACGGTCCAACTCCCGTCGCGCTGCGCTCAGTCGACCGGACGCTACGTCTAGACCTGCCAGCGACTGAGAAGCCCACTCCTCTGCCCGAGCGAGTTTCGCCTTCAGCTTGGAGACCCTCGTCGCATTCCCTTCATGCTCGGAGCGACACTGCGTCTTAACGGCAAGAGCCTCTTCCATGACGATTTTTCTCCTATCCATCTCCAGCTTATGCTTCTGGATGGAGTTGTCTAGGCTTTCCAGCTTTGTAGCAAGCCGCGCAGTCATGAGGTCAAACCGAGCCTGAATATCAGCATCGAGGTCGCCCCGAGTCAGCTGTAAATGTTCGTTAATGGGTTGCTCTAACCCATTGTCCACCGCCTCCAGGGTGTCAGCTACCCCAGGATCGCCGAGCTCCCTGATGACCCCGATCGAAGCAAGAGAAGTCTTCTTCAGGCGCTCGAAATCTAGACTCTTCACTAACACCATTGATACCATCGTTTTCAAACCGGTGTAGAAGAGGCTGGTATGTTGCTTGGTCAATGCAACTAGATCCGACTGGACGCCGGGAGCGGCCGCAATATCAGCAAGTCCCTCTCCAGGGATGATTGCAGACGAGGTGGCCACAGTCGTCGCATCGACGCATGGCACGACCGAAGAAGGTGCGGCAACGGCGGTCGAAGTCGTCGCCACACTCACAAGAGGCAGGGTCACGACGACGGGTTCATCCTCCTCTTGAGGTGACGAAACTACTCTGGGCGTACTGGCCCCCGAAGCCACTTCCTCATCAAAGTCGAACGCCTCCGTATCATCGTCAGGAGCCCGAGCGGAACCAGAATGCGCTTCAACGCTATACTCCCCATGGGCACTATCCCCTGAGAAGAAGACAAGAAAGTTAATATCAGTATGATTATAATCTTTCTAAAGGGAGACAGAAAGACGACATTTATCCGGTGCCAACGGCATATACGACGCATCTGCAGCCGATATAGCTAAACCACGCCTTAATGACGCAATACGAATCGTCATGCCTGGAGAAGGAGTGGGCCGACCGACATCGCCGAGAGTTCTGTCAAGCCTCCACCAAGACGCGGTCGAGGTTCATCAGCCGGAATCTCGCCAGACGTGCTCACTGACACGGCGGGAGTCACGCCCGCTGCTGGCCTCGGGAAAGATTCTCCCATCTGCCTCGGCCACACAGGCAATCTCGCTCCGCTACCTGGAGCAATAGCCACCACAGCAACCTCTAGCGAGGATTCTCCGGTGCCACCGGCCGAAACTGTAGAAGGTCCCTCTCTAAAAGGCAAAGAACCTCCAGCCAAAGAATCATCCCTGATATGGGGAGAGGCAGGCTCACTCCCGGGAGCCTCAACACCAGGAATGCGGAGAGAACGAGCAACCGTCTCCTTCCTCCTCTTACGAAGAGAAACTTTCTTCAGAGCAGAGGCCCGTCGCTTCCCAGAAGAGACTACCAAAGCCCCCGCGGGCAGAGGCACTTCGCACCTCGGCACCGACACCAGAGGCTCATCCGGAGTGCCAGACTCCTCACCCTCGTCCGAAGAAATCGAAGGGACGTCAACTCTTCCCCCAGGCTTGAGAGAAGGCACCCTGAAGCTTCCACGTGCGTCAAAATCACGATGGAAGGTGTTAATCGCCACATAAAACTGGACGTAAGAATGGAGAATGCGAAGCTCCGTGGAGGTTGTAACGACCGGCACAATGAAGGTTGCTCTCGTACAACCCATGATAAAATACCGCCACCCTCTAGCTCCATCAATGAGTCCGCCCCTGGACCTGAAGCTGGTAACGGCATTGCCCACGTGCAACTGATCGTACCCAAACTGCCTGGCGAACCGACTAGGCAAGTAGGGCTCGAAGAAGCAGTGATCTTCGCTCCTGTACAGCAGATAGGAGGGTCTAATACAGACCAACCAGTTAAAAGCTTTCGGGGAAAGGTCGGTCTTCTCTCCACCTGAATCCTCAAGCCGCACCCCTGATTGATTGCGATGTAAGGGGGGGACAATACTAAGGATCTTCCAGCCGTGGCTGAGGTTCAACACCAACCGACAGTCTAAGACTGTGCTCATATTCCAGGAGGAATCCTTGTAATTCAGCAAGAATATACCCCCCGAGCTGCTACCGGAGCCAGGAGACATCACCCGGGGATTGTGGAGAATTAACCATCCCATCAAGTATAGGTATGGTAATTCTACCCTGAAAAAACTCTCACGCCGAGCTTCGTCGACAAGCAACCCGTCAGTCATGGCTCTCAAGCCAGCCTGTATACGGCACACCATGGCAGGAAGCAAACCCAATCTTGCCCCAAACACCAGGCGCACTGCCGGCCACAGGATGTTCCGGTGAATGCGGTCCGCGGACGCAGTACCAGGCACTACTACTCGACGCAGCCATACGGAGAGAAAACCAGCCAGCTGGGCTTCCTTAGACAGAGGCCTGCGACAATGCCTCAGGTAACTACAGGCCTTAGTGCCTTCCGGGTACTTTCCTACCTCCTCGACAAGAATCTGATTCGGAGCTGCAGCTTCTTCCATAAGAGTCTCCACGACCTGGGCACTAAGCACGCCCAAACAGTTCACGGGCTCATTCTTGCCCCCCGAGGCTTTCTCTGACCTGGCGGCCCTGGCTCGGTGGAAGAAGAGGTAGGACATCCACTTGGTGGTATGAGCCAAATCAGAAGGCTCGTTATAAAAAGCGGTGCACGCGAAGTATTGACACATCAGCTCCTGATATACTTCCGCCACCCGAGGGTCCAAATCCCCTAACTCCCGGTAGGTGGGAACATACTCTTCATATGGAGTATCCCCCATCGGCAGTCTCGAGACAACTGCCATCTCGTGGAGTACAAATCCCAACTCCCCCAGTGGAGTGGCAAAGGTCCCAGTGAGCGGAATGTACCGCTCCATCAGCGCCAGGAACAAATTAGGGTTCGGAGGCAACCCGAGCTCGTCGCACTCACAGCGGCATATAGTCCAATGCCCTCCAACTCTCTCCGGAAGTGCTTCAAGGCCCAGTCAACTAGGCATGTCCATCGGGAGTTTGTTGGGGCAATCCACCCATTGCATCGAGGATTCTCCTTGGGATATACCCCGCCTCGTCCCATAAAGTCGTTGCAGAATGTCGACAATTGGACCGGCTGGATCACCGAGCTGTCTTTACTCGGGACACTGCCCGGGCACAGTCCTCTGAACAGCGTCACAACGTCGGAAGGGCGACTGACAAATGACCCCTGGTCAGCTCCTTTCAGATAAAAAATCTTTCCCGGCTTGCCGTAAAGATCAGGAGTCAGCGTCCACGACATCTTCCTAGGATGCGTCGCGTGGAAGAAAGCCGAGATGGGATAATCCCTCAGCATCGTTGGCAGGTACAAAACTAAATTCCCGGCAGGGAAAACCCAGGGCTCCCTCTTAGGCTTCGTCTGGGACTGTTTATCAATATGTCCCCAAAGAGGAAAGCCGGCTTTACGTACTGCTCCCCGTCTACATAAGTCAGAGGCTCCCCATTGATCATGCTCAGCAGCATTCGCTCGCCCTGAGCCGATATTAAGATCTTCCTTCAGGGTACTGGGGCCCGGAGATAGGAAATGCTACGTGGGACAGATCCTCCAGGTAGTTCGAGTGCAGCATCCCAGCAGCGGAGCCCATCACCTCGGCCAGTGGAGACTCACCTAAGTCAACTGCGAAAGTGCAAGGAAAATATGTCATCACAAGTCTTGCACGAACATACGGACCAAAGCAACGACAGTCTGTGCTCTACGCAGGATTGTGCAAATCTGGCTATTTTACGCCGGAGGTCCCCCCACAAGCGTAAAAATCAAATTTTACGATATACCCCAATTTTCGGTAGCCAGAGCTTTTACACTCAGAACTACGAAAATGTGGAGTCTTTACGCTGGCAAATTAGAAATATGGGCGTAAAAGATGAAAACGTCTCCGTGCATCATCTTCCTCAAAAAGAGGCTATCAGCACAGAAGATGACCTAGTGCGGTCACGTTCAACGTGTGCGAAGGATTTTTTTGTCGTTTTTGTCACCCCGAAGGCTTTACCTCTAAGACCGGGTGCACTGCCCGTCGGCAGGACACTTCGCTCAGAAGGAAGTTTGCCTTGACCGACCGAAGACTCCCTCACTGGGGCAGAAGAATGAGAAGAGGAACCTATACCCTTTCCCTTAGCGGAGGAGGTTTGTTTCGACGCCATTTCTGAAGACTCGAAGTGCTCAGAGAGGGAACGGAGAAAAACTCGAACAGTCGAAAGCTCTCTTTCACAGAAGACGGATAAAAAGTTTTTCTCTCAGAAAACTTGGGATATATATAGAGTTCAGGCCGACTCCTCGAATCCTCAGACGGACTCCTCGAGACCCTAACCAAATCTCGCAAAATTAAATGATGGGTTATGATTGGATGCTACGTCATCCCACTAACCTTGAAAGACGGACAGTCAGCAAATTTGAAAAGTTTTTTCGTGCAAGACGGTTCAGCAGGTCCTACGCTGAAGGAGCTTTCTACGCTCGACGGCAACAGATCTACGGTTTTACGCTCGCAAGCTATAAGTCTATGGTTTTACGCCTGGATGCCTTTGTGCTCGGTAGCTTTTATGCTTGAGAGGCTACAAACCTACGACTTCACGCTCAGGAACCACAAGTCTACGATTTCACGCTCGATGGTGTTTTACGCCCGGAGGCTACAGACTGATGATTTCATGTTCCACGACTTTCCGCATATTCGAACAGTCCCCAAGACGGTCAATTACAGGAGTTCACACAGAAGATACTCCTCCTTGGCCTCAACATATCCCAAGTACCCGAAGCATACAAGAGTTCAAACATTGAGAAATTACTCTTCTCGAGTCAATTGGAGGTTCATTCAGACTCTAGTCTGAATATCTCGTCTATCAAAAGATGGCAACTCAGTTTTGACAGCCATTCCTCGACCCTGTTCCAAGGGATTTTTCGAGAAGTCACTCTTGAAGACGAAGACTGAACAAAAATTTTGTTCATCAGAAGTTCAGAGCTCTACGCGGTTCCTCAGTCCTAGCAACAGGACAGTTCTAAAATGTTCGAAATGCTCTACAGCGTTCTATGGACTACTCGCTATGCGTAAAGGACAGGACCTAACACTCTTTCTACAGAGTCGGCGTACAGATTCAGACGTGTTGAAGCTACACATATTCAGACTTCACAGCAACGTATGGCAAGATGATCATATGAAGAAGCAAGACAATTTTATTAAAAGATTAAAATCATGATTACATATGAGAGAAATCCGATCTACAAGGGTTTTTTCTCTATTTTTCATGATTACATCTGAGGAAAACTCCATCTACGAAGGATTTCCCCATCATCGTCCGAAGATCACACCGAGAAGCCGTTCTGCAGGGTTCTCGCATCGGTGCAGACCTTCCTCTTCTTCGAAGGAGATGATCACCGGCGGGCACGACAGAGTTGGGGCTTGCATATATTATGCAGATCCCATGCTCCGTGCGCCACGGCAGATTGGGTTGAGGTATTAAACCCAACTCAGTCCTGGGAGACGGCTGCTACAGCTTGTCTTCTCTCTCACCTCCCAGAGGGCATCGAGAGAAGGCGCGGCTTGCCAACCGCCATGGTCAAATACGACCCTTCCTCTCTCCTGGGGCAACGCCATACAAAGTTGCTGATTTTCTCGAGCAAGGGAGGCTAAGATATCCTTCCATGATCCATCGTTGCAGTGGACACTTGCTCGAAGACGCCGTCTTTTTCGGCTCCTTACACGCTGGAAGAACATGATCTCCTTCTTCCTCAAATCGACCCGACGAACTCCGGTGATCATCTCTGCGTGGTGATGAAGATATGGGGAGAACAGGCTAACTCCCCCAGCCTTTTATAGGCGAAAGAGATCACAGCGGTCCCCAATAAATCTGCCATAAAGTTTGCATCGACCGTTTTAACGCTCCATTCAGAAATGTTTTGAGTTACGAGGGGCCGTTCATGCTTCATTCAAAGCGTTTCAAATTCTGAGGAATTTAAAAGCTTTGAAGGGGGTCTTGTAGAATCATAAAAAATACGCTGGGAAGAGCTACGCAGCCTCTTGATACAGAGCAGCATAAACGGAGGCCTTCAGAGCCATCAAGCGTACAACAGAGCTTTTTTTGCTAAAATACAGTGTGAAGAATAAAAGCTCAAAGAACCATCCGCGTAAGTGCAGTGCGTCCAGGCCGCTCCAGCGTAAACAGAGTTCCTCATCGCCTCAATGGCGTAAAACTCATCCGCTCTCGAAGCAGCGTTATAGCGTACGAGGAACGCTTCGTCTTCCCCGAAATAAACCTGTCAAGTCACGCAGTGAATCTGACCTCTGACTCCTGACGAAAAGTGCTGCACGGCTACCCAGACGACGGCTGGAAACGATGGCAGACCCCTCGGGATGCGCCCCACAGTATGATAGCGGATCTCTGCATTTAATGCAGAGGATTTGGTTAAAGCATCACCGAACCGTCGTTTACTGGAGTCCCCTCAGCATAAACCGCTCTTTTGCGTACAAGGGAATACGCTGTCCTGTTTTACACAGGCAAACATGAGCTGTTTTACGCTCTGCAGCAGACAAACTGCCTGCCACGTCAAAAGCTGCACTTCGTACGGGATTTGAGGCACGTCTCCACGTCTAATTGCACAGAGCGGTGACAGTTTCTCTCAAGGCACGTCTCTGCGACGGGTGCACAGAAGGGCTGCAGACCTTCAAAACACGCCTCCGCATTTAATGCATAAGATGATAGCAAATCTCTGCAAAGAGATTTGATTATATCTTCAAAAGCCGTAATTCCGGCTAAGGCGTCCACGTCAACACGGTACGCAGCAGCTTCTACGCCCATTCAGGATCTGTGCTCACGCGGCTTCT
>JAYESA010000005.1:281018839-281183839 GCA_036927795.1 Iris macrosiphon | reverse complement strand
GCACCAGGTCGCAAACAATAACCCAAAATTTCTTTATATAATGAACCTCGTGTTTATGACGTGTTCATGAATATACAAGTTAGTCTACCATTCCCATGTTCCTTTCTTAGTGGACGACATGCATTGTGGCTAAGGATTTCCTAGGCGTTCAGCCGGGTATTATCGATTGAACGTTTGAAATATTAAAGATATGGACGTGAAGAAGTAGGAAAGAAGGGTCTGAACCACTCATTGGTTAAGGGGAAGTACTGAAAGAAGGATTCCCGCCTAGCGACGATCATACGTCAATTACGTGGACCTGTAATAGCACGATCACCGGATTAGAATCCTTTGCCTATCCTTCCTTCCGAACTCCCCAAGAATCAAATCTCCAATCGAAAAAGCCAACAACAAAAACTAAGCAAATTGAAAGCAACACCAAAACAAAATCCCAAAGCGACATCAAGAAAACCAAGCAACAAAGTACGAAAACTATTAGACTCATTTCAATAGAGGCATATCCATGAGTTGGAAAGGATCATCACATTTCGTCCATGGCAAGAGGATGCCGAAGATATAAACACCAAACTACGACTCAGACAGACTAGCCACAAGCCCAATTATATAGTGCGCATCCCGGTCGGATCCAAATTTAAAGCACTACAGTGATAGGTGTATAGTAGTACACTGCAATGCACTTAGGGAGAAGGTCGGGTGATATCAAGTGAGGTGTTGTGCAATGCACACTTATGCACAATGCAGTGAGGGTGTATGTTTTTGTGTTGGGGGGTGTATGTGTATCATTGAGTATGTGTTTTAGTCAAGATATTGTGTTTGGGCCCACTATTGACATTTACAATAAAAATATAAATAATATCTACCGGGCCTAAACTCTCTTTATTTTTTTTTCATAATCTATATAGGACTGACACTATATATCTACCGATGTAAATATCAAGTGTGGATATCCAGGAGTGTATCAGTGAGTGTCAATTCTGTATTCTGGACAAGAAAAATTGACACTGGATATCCATGACTTGACTTTTCAATTAGAAAGTCATGGCTTAAACAAATGTCAAGTATGGATATCCAGGATACAGAGTTGACACTTACTGATATACTGTAATATGAGTATCCAGGATACAGAGTTGACACTGTAATATAAATATAAATAATATCTACCAATATAAATGTCAAGTGGGTAATACCTAGAGTATAATTTTTAACTCAACAGACCCTGCAATAGTTTGGGGCATTCTTATGTGTGTGTAGACGAGTAGGTGTACAACATAATTGGGTATTCCTGAGTATCAATGCTAGGACTATGAGTATCAGTGCATGTACTGTATTTAAACGAAGAAGATAAATTTTCAGAAGATTATTGAAAATATCAATATGAAATCCATTTAGACTTGTAATATGTACTGTAATTTAAACTATTTTCTTGAACAATGTCTATTCATCTTTGCATATCTGGAGTGAGTATCATTTGGATAATATATACTACCAAATATTCACATGAATATATACTTGAATGATGTCTATTCATCTTTGCAGAAGTATCTAGAAATGGATCTGAATTACTATCTACATCATCGTTCGTGGATGTACAGCCGTCACCCTGATGACATGTGCGGTATGCGGGATGAATTCATAGAGGGTGTACAGCAGTTACTGTAGTTTGCCAAGGCGTTCCCTCAGTACATGGACGGTACCAAAATTAAGTGTCTGTGTGTGAGATGTCACAACTTAAAATATCATCCAAAAGTGGAAGTCACATATCATTTGTACTCGAAGGGTTTCACGCTGAATTACTATCTTTGGACCGCACGTGGAGAACTTGTATCTTTAGCATCAGAGTCGAAGCCTTATGTGGAGCCATATATGGATGTCCATGACCACCCTTCTTACGACAAAAAATTGGTGAACATGGTTTTTGATGCGACGGGGCCTAGTTTTAATTCGGACAATCATGATACAGCTGAGGAGGCACCGAATGCTGATGCTACAAAGTTCATAGAATTGCTGGAGAATACAAGGACTCCATTATATCCTGGTTGTGAGGATCATTCACCGTTGGAGGTGGTTACAAGATTGTTGAGCATCAAGTCCAATTTTAACATGTCGCAAGAATGCTACAACCGACTGATAGAGTTGATTATAAAAATCTTGCCAGAGGGTGCTAAGTTGCCTAAAGACTTCTACCGATATAAGAGTATGGTGAGATCACTCTGGATGGAATACAAAAAAATTGATGCATGTCGTAACGGGTGCATATTGTACTACAAAGACGACAAGGATGAAGACGCGTTCAAATTTTGTGGTGCTGATCGCTACAAGGCCACTGGTAGAGGAATATCTATTGGTGCAAGAAAGCCTACCGATTCGATGCACTACTGGCCTTTGATGCCACGGTTACAGCGGTTGTTTATGGTGAAGGAGATGGCAGAAAATATGAGTTGGCATAAGTGGAAACAAATCGAAGGAGTATTGGATCATCCATCCGATGGAGAAGCATGGAAGCACTTTGATCGAGAGTATCCATATTTTGCTTCGGATCCGCGTAATGTAAGATTAGGGCTCTGCTCCGACGATTTTACCCCATTCGAACTTTTGGGCTCCCAGTATTCGTGTTGGAATGTGATCGTCACTCCGTACAATCTATCGTCTTGGATGTGCATGAAGACTCCGTATATGTTCCTAAACTTTATTATCCCGGGTCCGAATAATCCGAAGAGAAATATTGATGTGTATTTACAGTCGTTGATAGATGAGTTGAATCAGCTGTGGAAAGTATGTGTCAACACGTACGATATTTCTAGAAAGCAGTATTTTCAGATAAGGGCAGCACTTATGTGGACCATCAACGACTTTTCGGCCTATGAAATATTATCGGGATGGAGCACTCATGGTTGTCTCTCATGTCCATATTGCATGGACCGCACTAAGGCTTTCTGTTTGAAACACGGAAGCAAATCATGCTTCTTCGATTGTCATCGACAATTTCTGCCGAAGGATCATCCGTACTAGAGGAACATGAATGCTTTTCGTGTAGGCGTTGTGGAGAAGGCCAATCCACCGCCAAGGTGGCCCGGATACACGATATGGGAAAAGATAAAAGATTTACCAAGTGCTATCGAAGAGCCTGCTAAGGGGTACAAGTATGACAGATTTGGTCACACCCATAACTGGATGAAGAGGAGTATATTCTGGGATCTGCCATATTGGAGCACCAATCTGATCAGACATAACCTTGATGTTATGCATATCGAGAAGAATGTGTTTGATAAAATAATTAATACTGTAATTGACATAAAGGGGAAGATGAAAGATAATCCGAAGCCAGGTTTGACTTAGAAATAGAGGAGGAAAATGGAAAGTTAAAGCAGCCTAAGTTAATTTTCTCACTGGAGAAGGATGATAAAGGAAGACTTTGTAGGTGGATTTATGTTCTAAAATTTTCAGACGGTTACGTGTCAAACATGAGAAGATGCGTCGACCTCAAGAAGAATAAACTGGCGGGTATGAAGAACCACGATTGTCACATATTCATGGAGAGGTTAATTATGATTGCATTTCAGAAATTTTTATCGTAGGTCATTTGGGATCCATTGACAGAGCTCAGCATATTCTTCAGAGATCTTTGTTCTACTAAGTTGCTCGTCGATCGTCTAGAAAAGCAAGAGAATGATATTGCAGTAATATTGTGCAAGCTTGAGAAGGTATTTCCTCCTAGATTCTTAGACTTCATGGAGCATTTGCCAATTTATCTTTTCTATGAGGCACGTGTTGATGGTCCTGTCGGTTATCGGTGGATGTACCCGTTCGAGCGGTATCTGAATCACCTAAAAAGAAAGGTAAAAAATAAGGCACGGATTGAGGGCTCTATTTGTGAAGCTTATGGTTTCGAGGAGATTACAAATTTTTGCTCGACGTATTTCAAACCTTATGCTGCTACTAATAGAACGAGAGATCCGAGAAACGACGATGGATATCAGGAATCTAATAATACAATACTGGAAGTATTCAATGTGTCCGAAAAGTCTTCGGAGAAAATAAAGAAGAGATATTTAAATGACGACGAGCTAAGGGCTGCTCAGTTGTATATATTGTTCAATTACAATGAGGATGAAGTAGAGAAGCTAGAGGGGTAAGTAATTAATACGTCCACGTTTACGTTATCTCAATATAATAGTATAAGCTAATATTATGCTACTAATTAGCGGTTTCTTCATTATTTTTTAGCACATATAATGATGAGATGATGTCTGTTAGACCCTACATAACAGACGAAGAAGTAGAACAACAAATGAGAGATTATTTTTCTTCTTGGTTGAGCGCATATGTAAAGAGCTTGGTAATTACTTATTTTGTATGCACTTGCATAATAAATAACTTACTATCACTACTTTGGTATTTAGGTTAATCGTCTAATAACACCCGAGACTGAATCTATTAAAACTCTAGCCAAGGGACCAATTACTGCCGTCAAAATATGGCCAAGTTACTGTATGAATGGGTTTAGGTTCAAGTCAACAAATGCTCCTATTAGGGACAGCTTCCTCGATCTTGATTCCACGAAAAATAGTTGTTTTGTATCAAATCTTCGAACTACAAAGACGTCAATCCAGACAATAATTTCTTTGGCATCTTAAGAGAGATTGTGGAGTTGACATATAATTATTGCACAGAACCTGCTAAGATCGTGATATTCAAGTATGAATGGTTCGATCCGATTCAAGATCAAGGTTAGAAAATTGACAAGCATGGTCTTATGGATATAAACTACAAACGTAGATATCAAGGCTACGAACCATTTATCCTATGAAGTTCGGATCAGCTCGTGTACTTCATAACTTATCATAAACGGGGGACAACGAGGTCGGATTGGTGGGCAGTATGCAAGACTAAAGCTAGAAATACATTTGACGTTGACGAAATAGCTTATCAAGAAGACGAGCTACCTCTTGTAACAAATATTGTAGATGTGGACTCAACGAAAGTTACTCATTACACGACTAATAATGTAGAAGTGGTAAAATTATCCGAAGAGGAAGACGAAGACGAAGACAAAGACGAAGACGAAGATGAAGTAGATGAAAGTGAAGATGAGGAGGAAGACGAAGAGAAGGATGAGGAAGGCAAACAAGATAAATTTTCTGAAGATGATTAAAAATAAAATAAATCAATTTAGACTTGTGACATGTATTATATTTTGACTATAGAATGTACTATCTATTTAGTCTTGTGACACTACTAGTTATTTATTGTGCAATTCTATTAATACTGTGAGATATGCATAACATTTTGACTATAGAATGTACTATATATTTGTTTATTTGTTCTATCATCATATGTTGTTATCAGGTATGACAAGACGACGTGGAGCGTTCGGCAGGTCCCGAGGTAGACGGAGTGCTCCTTCGGTACTGCCTACTGTTGGTTCTGGATCCTCGTCGCCAAGTACTCCAGTATATCGACCAGTCACATTTTCGACTGCGACGACGTTACGTTGCAGCATTCCTGTGACGAGTAGTTCCAGGCCTGAGACTACTCCCCCGTCCAGCGTTGCTCCTGCTGACGGAACTATGGAGACAGATAAGCATATGACGGAGGTTGAGCCGACGTCATCCCAGCATCAGCGAGATCCTCCATGCGCACCTCCGGACGAGACGAGGATGGAGATTTGGGCCGACGGTACAAAGTAAGTCAATTAGTTGGTTTATCATGATATATATCGTGTATTTCTTTATTCATCATATATTTACTTTTTTTGATAAAAATAATTATCTCTGTATAAATATCGTCCCTCATCGGTACAGAGATGCCTGGGCTACTTTCTGAGGTACAACTACGGTGGCCCTTGGATCAACTACTCTGATGCTCCGGATGAGAGAAAGGCGTTCTAGTTTGCGCACTTCAAGGTAAAAGTATATCTGGTTTTAATATCAATCATCTAATTTATGCATATTATATAACTTACTAAATTACTTCTTGTAGCAAACGTATTTCTATCCACATCACCGGGCCGAGTTGATCGAGCAGATGTTTCATGCCGTTGCCGCCAAGCTGATCCGTGATGCTCTGGATGACCAGAAGGCTCGTGATCGCGAAGGAAAACCGATCCAAGGTTGGATCACGCCTGAGCATTGGACTGCGATGAGGGCTAGATTCGACGATCTAAGGTACAAGAAAAGGTCTGAGAAGGCTAAGGCGGCTAGGAAGAAGGTAGCAAAGTGGTATGGTGGCTCGATTCCGATGATGAAATATTTTTGTCGTTTGGTATATTTTTTATTTCAGATATATTATTTTAATGCAAGTACGATAAAATGGTAGTAGGATAAAATATTTAATTTTAGTACTAAATAATATATTTTTAACTGGTACAGAGGGGTGAGGATGCCAACATGGTGACCGTCTTCCTAGCCACCCATCGAAAGGACGAAAATCTCATTGATGAGAGGACCTCGCAGACCTATGTAAGTATTACTTTATTTTATGTTAATTTTAATATAACTTAGAAAATATGCAAATAAATATTCATGTAGTTAGTAATAAGTACCTTAGACATTAGCAATTATCGAGTATCCATACTTTTCTAGGCCGAGTACCTTAGGCTGCATGAGCGGGCGACTGCTAATGCACATATATCGGGAGAGGCTGGTACTTCCTCACAGCCCTCTCCAGCTCCGTCGGCGAACGAGCTGTGGGTGACCGCCGCTAGTGGTCTCCAAAGGGGTATGTACTACGGTACGGGATCCTATGGCACCCTTGTTGCGACGCAGTCCTCTAGGGCCTCACTGCAAGTGCGTATTTCCCACAGCCCTCGCAGGCGTCGGCCCGAGTCCAAGAGATCGTTGACCGTTAGATTACGTCTCTCCGTGACGAGTTACTGCGAATGATGGAGGAGCAGTCCTTGTCCCAGCCGCAAACGGACGATGCGACGCTCATCGCACGATTTGATACACTCGAGCGCAGCATCATGGAGCTCAGAGATATGATATCTAATCTTAGAGCGTCGACAGAGCGCAGTGTGCTGGAGCTGCAGGCATCATAACTGTCCATAGGCGAGAGGCTGACGATAATGCCGGATTCAATGGTTCGTAGCAGTACGAGGCTGTTATCTACCATGGATTCATACAACCATCGACTAGCAGCGTTGGAGCAGATACGTCCTGCTGGTGCGCCTTCATCGATACCGACTCCACCGACATCACTACCTTCTTCATCGAGATCGGTATCGATTTTAAGGGAGTAGTATGATTTGTTCTTATCCCTGATGCGCGCTGGTGGTCATCCTCCTGCAGATCCGCAGTAGTCATAGTTAGGATAGTTTACTAGTTGTTTGTGTTTTGACCCATGATATTGGTCATTTATAAATATTATACATTTTTGAGGCTTTCAGACTTTATTTCTTGCACTCAGTTGTGTGGATATTTATTGCATTCTTTACGACGAGATTTTCTCCAGACTCGGTTTGTAATTCCAATGTTTCGTTTTCTTCAAATTTTACTTTATTATTCATATTAAATGTATGTGAATTTACCGGTGTTAAGTATTCCAACGAAGGGGTCGGAGAACCCAAAAAATTCAACGGAGGGTTGCTCCGAGTCTATTTATATAAATTATGAATTCATAAACTACAGGAAGATTGGTTTGGAAACTATTTTATATTCTATTTTTTATTTTTTCACTAAAAATTTAGCGACGTTTATATACATCGCTAAATACGTCGCTAATTACGTCGCTAAATACGTCACAAAATAAGTCACTAAATACGTCGTTGTATGTCGCTAAATTGCTGACATGACAGTATTTGTCAGGTCAACAAAACGTCGCTAAATGTGTTACAAAACGTCACTAAATAGAAAAATATTAGCAACGTTTAACGACACACAACACGTTGCTACTATAGCTACGTTGCGTCGCTAAACGTCGTTAATATGATAAATATTAGTGACGCGAATACGTCGCTAGAAAACGTCGCTATAGCGACGTTTTGCGACATTTTTTCTGTCGCAACTAGCTTAAACGTGATTTCATTGAAACGTCGCTAATTATGTCGCTAATATTTTTAGCGACGTTTTTATGCCATTTAGCGACGTTTTCAGACGTCGCTAATTTGACTTATTCTAGTAGTGCAACATGAGGCAGAGAATGTGGCTAAAGATGATGACAAACTATGACCTTGACCTTCAATATCATCCTAGGAAGGCCAATGTCGTAGCCGATGCTTTGAGCCGGAGGGCAGGAGTTTATTTCCTTACGACGTAGCGGGAGATTCTAGAAGATCTTCAGGAGATGGACATAAAAGTAGTATTGCCTGGCAACACAACATTGATGGCAGGTCTGCAAGTTCCGTCCAGTATAGTGGAAAGAATCAAGATAGCACAAGAAACAGATGTCAAGCTTAAGCGATTCAGAGCAGAGTGTGAGACGGGACGTAGACCAGAACTGAGCATTCACAATGACAAAACTCTCTGTTTATAATTAAAAATGTGTATATTTAAAAATAACAGCTCTTTGTATATTTAAAACTATCCTTAATTTTATACATATTTTATGATTAAAAATGTGTATATTTAAAAATAACAGTTCTTTGTACGTATTTTAAAACTAACTTTTGGTAATTTAACAACTGATCTAATTTTGGACTCAATAAAAATAGTTTAATTGAACAATCCAAATAAATCGAATTGATTATCGACTCAGTTTCAGTTATGACTAATTTTGATTCGGTTTTGATTTCAATTTTTAAATTTTTATTTATTCGATTGAGACTATTTGATTTGAAATTAATAAACCGGAAAGTGGATGGAAAATCTACATGCCTAATAGATTGGGCTAACGTTATGCAGCCTGGGGCATGAGCCTGCCTCATCTCTCGCCCACTGATACACAAAACGAACATTCAACACACATTTATAAAATGTTTATTGTTTTTTTATTAATATTCAAAGTTTATTTAATGTGTATGGATCACGATGCACTTAAAATTATTGTGTGGAGGTAATATTTCTTGTTGGATACATAAGGAATATCCTTTTTTTAAAGAGATAATAAAGAACAGCTTCCTTTTTGAAGGAAGCCATATTCCATTTCCATCAAATCAGAATATTTGGATGCGTTCCATTCTTGTAGGCTACACTGCAGGCATTGAGTACATCACACTCCATCCGTTATCTATTCCAAAATTCCAGAAATTACTCACTAATCCTCCACAAAATTGCTGTTATCATAAATTATATTAATTAGTCAAACTATTTCAATTATTTTCTACATTAAGCATTTTTTAGAAAAAGAAAAAAAACTTTCTTATCGTCATCCTTGTAGAGGACAATGCTATGCCTACAACCAAATGCTTATAACCTTCTTACAATCGCCATGTGGCAACCACGTGGCACCCACGTATCGACCGTCCATTAGAAAATGGGGGAGAGATGAGGCCCGGTGTCTGTCCAGGTGGCCGTCACGTGGCCGAACGCTACGTGACGGTCGTTCATTGAAAAAAAGGCGGGACCGAAGGTGGCCCACATCGCAGGGAGATAAGAGGGTTGTAAGCATTTGGTAGTAAACTTAGCATTATTGTCCTTGTATATATGCCTAATGCTAAGTTTACTACCAAATGCTTACAACCTTCTTATAACCCTCTCATCTCTCCTGCTATGTAGGCCACTTCTGGTCTCACCTTTCTCCCAATGAACGACCGTCACGTGACGTTTCGACCAAGTAACACCATCCGGACAGCCACCGGGTTCCACCTCTCTCTCCTCCTCCAATGAATGACCGTCACGTGGTATCATGTGGCAATTGTAAGAGAGTTGTAGGCATTTGGTTGTAGTCATAGCATAGCCTTTAAAGTAATTATAGACAGTTGTAGTTTATTATATTTTAAATTTACATATTGTATTTGGCTTCACCACGAATTACAATAGCATCAACTCTTTAAGATCTTTCGGTTTGTAATTGTAGAAGGATATAAGTTGTGTATTTGTCTGTATTTTTTTTACTTTTTAAATATATATTTATATTATAAACTTATTTTAAAACAGTATAAAATATTTTAAAAAAAATAAATTTTGAGATAATAAATATTTTTCAGTTGGAAGTGTGTAATTATTAATGGTTATTAATTATGTTAGTAATGAGATGCATAATTTGTATATTTTATCCATAGTTAATTTAAGTATATATATATATATATATATATATATATATATATATATATATATGGATAAACGGGATATGAGTGATAGTTCTCATCTTTCTAAATGAGTCATGCACATGTGGACCAATAGGAATAGTGTGTACTAGTGCACATGGATAAACTAGATATTAGCTACAGTGCCCATTTTTCTAAATGAGCCATGGACATGTGGACCAATAGGAACATCCTATGCCATGTGAATTAGTATACTCTATTTCTATTGGTCCACATCTGCATGGCTTATGTAGGATATTATCTAAACATGTATATTATAAAGTTGTATAAACATTTATAACGAATTTTATTAAAAAATATTTAAGCTATTTTAATATATATTTTAAAATCTTATATAAAATTTCAATTATTTCAAAAAAAAATGTTTCTAATTTTTTAAATATACATATATATATAACAAATTTTAATTCACATCATGGCAAAAAAAATTTTTTAATTCAGATATATTTGAATTGTTTTTTCATAATATAAAAAAAATCTCAAAAAAAAATATACCACGTTTCGCCTACCTGGCATACATCCAACCGTCATCTTTACCAAATCCAGATCTAGCCGTTCATTGCGCTCCCGAGCTCGTGCCAAGAACGCGGGAATCAGTGTCCGCGCATGGCTAACTCCCACTAGCACGGGCAGCGTCCACGTAGGATTCAACCAATGGAATCACGCCACGTCTGCATTCGCTGTTCTCTTTTCACGATTATTAAACCGACACGAACTCCATGTTCGTTCTATGCGTGCTCTGAAGAAAAAGAAAAAAAAGAAAATTTCAATCTACACTCTCTCTCTTTAGAATTCTTGCTCAGCTCTCTCTCTACAGAGACATGGCCGCCACCGCCACCGTCGCCGCCGGAAGCGCCACGTGTCTCCGGCGGGGTTATGTCGGGATGAACTCCTCTATTTCGGTCCGGCCGCCTGCGATGGTCTCGTTCGCCGACGAGGGGCACATGCGGTACTACGCATCGGCGAGGTGCGGGAAGAAGGAGGAGAAGAAGAGGGAGAAGCTAATGAAGGGTTTGAGGAAGGATTTGATCGAGTTCTCGTCGATGCGGTTCGGAGCTGACAACGAAGGAGAAACGCAAGGAACAGTGACCGGCGAAGTCAAGAGCAAGATGATCTCGGTGAGTTTTTTTTTCTTTTCTTTCCTTCAGAATTGTAGGGTTTCTTTTCCATAAGTAATTTGGATCCGTCTTATCTAAACGCAAGTCCCTAGATCGTTCAAACATCATCCCCGCATTTGTCAAACTATTGATTTGGGGGCCTTTAAGAAAATCAAAGGCAACTCTTTTTTGTTGAATTTTATCAGGATTTGAAACAATTTTAGTGCATGTAAGAATTAGTTATGCAATTATATTGTTCGGTCACCAACAAAATTTGGATGATGATATCTTCCATTGTGTAAAATATAGCAAATTTTAATTGCAAAAATTAATCACAATTTTTTTAAAATTTTAATATTATTTTTAGTTTTAATTATATTAATATTAATATTAGTTGTAATGTTAATATTAAAATTAAAATTTGTTATGCCAACTATTATGTTAATGTCGGAATATGATATTATCAAAAAAAATTTGTTAGTTGTGTGTTGTGCTGATATTGGTATGTTGATTATAGGAAGCAGCAGACGTTCTGTTAGCCCAACTGACCCAGCTGAGAACAGATGCCAAGGAGATGAAGAGGAGAAAGAAGCAAGAGAAGAAGGCCGCGAAGGCTAAGGACGATGACAGCGGCTCCTCTTCCAGCTCCTCGGAATCGAGCGACGGCGAGCGTGAGACCGCGGTGCTCAGAATGAGCAGCATTGGAACCACCGTGCCCGAAAGCCACCGAGAACCGGTGGCGGTTCCGAAACCGTTGGCAATGGAAATAGCAGAGAAGAAGAACCTAATGCTGGAGACCGATGCCGCGGCGGTGGAGAACAAGATCGAGGTGTGCATGGGAGGGAAGTGCAAGAAGTCGGGCGCGACAGAGCTGCTGGCAGAGTTCGACAGGGCGGTCGGGGTCGTGGGCGCGGTGGTCGGGTGCAAGTGCATGGGCAAGTGCAGGGACGGGCCTAATGTTCGGGTCGTGAATCGGAGTAGCGAAGAGGAGGCTAAGGTTTCTAGAAATCCTTTATGTATTGGTGTTAGTTTAGAGGATGTTGGTGCTGTTGTTAGCAACTTCTTTGGGGAGAAGAGCAAGGATGTAGGCTTTCTTGCTGCTTAGAGAGGGGTCTCTGATTGTTTGTAGATACACGTTGCTGTTGTAGTAGGGGGCTTCCAAGTGCTAATGGTAAATTTTCTATATGATATTTCCTTATTCACTGATGAATCTTCCTTCAATTTTGTACCAGAAAATTTTCTGCAGCTGCATATACCTTTTAGAAATTGTATAAGACAGGTCAAAATTTTGTCTAAAGGTACTAAAAAAAAAGTGTCATTTCCAAGCGAAAAAAAACACTATTGCAATGAAAAAGAGTCACTAATAATGGTATTTCAAGTCAAAACGTTTTTTCCTTTTCTTTTCTTTTGTTGTTGTGTTACTAACCGATATATTTTAACGGCTATATTTCTAACGAAAACATTTTTAACTATTGGTATAAGTTGAGAGTAACGTTGCAAGAAGCAACACAACCTCATTCCCTTCATACATTGTTTTTTATATATTCCCTAAGCATACTTTCATGCTCTCACTGTCTCACATTCCAGAAGCATAAAAAAGAGGGAGTGACGTTTTTATGCTAGAAATGATACTAATAACGATATTTTTCTTCCATTCTTTATACGTCATTAGTTATGGCGTTCGTATAGTTAGACCAAAATTTACAAAACCTTAGCCATCCAGTACAATTTTCAAAAAGTATAACTCGTTATAGTATATATTTTTTTTTTTCTAAAAACAATTCATTCCTTCTTCTTTGATTTGTACAACTCAAAAATTCAATTTCAATAAGATTTACTTCATACCTCGTCTCCTCGAATCAATTTTAGTACACTAGTGCTTGCCAGTTTGTAACTTGTAAGCAACATAAATGGGGCCACTGTAGATAAAAAGAAGAAGATGATGTTAGTTGCAACTTGCATGTGCAACTGAAGTTACAACTCTCACAATTAAAGCCTCAATAGTCTATGATGAAGCAGTGTTACAAACAATCGTGGTTGTTTCTTTCAAGCATTAAAAGCAAAATGTGCCCCATTCATCTGAACTTCCAATAATTTTGGTGTCGGAAGGTTGCTGTTGACATTCTTATCATCAAGATTCATCAGCACTGGAATGAAGCCTGAAGAAGAGATCGTCAACAACAAAGCCCAAGGCTTGTGCAGCCATTTTAAAGGGTTGTTCGAGTAGGGATGGTTCAACTCAAGGGAAGCAACCGAACTCGAGTGATCCTTATTGTTACCGAAAAAAAATATAAGATCCTGACTGGATGGCAAAAAAGATCAATAAATCGAACCACGGAGAGCGTATTATTTCTTCTATTTATTAAGTGAGAGTAGAAGACATTGGACCCAAAAATATGCAATATAGAGTGCATAAAATCTCGACCGTTACGTCGAATATATAAAAACAAAAAATAAAACAAAAACAAGGAAAACTGACTCTCTCAGCTGTGTAACCCACCAGTCAAAGTCGCAATGAGCAGCATACCATGCCCACGTTTATACACAAAATTTATATTGCAACTTCCAGGAATAAAATCGAGGTCATTGTAGCCCACCAGTCAAACTTTGAATTATATATCTTGGTATCAGTCAGGGAGTCAATCGGGACGGTTCGGTCCGGCCGGGCCAGCTCAGGGAGGAGTCCGGTTCGAACCGGTCCAAGCCAAGTAAATCAAAATGAAAATTCAATCCAGTCGAGAACCCAGAAAATTGCGAACCGGGTTTAACAGGACTTGGTCAGGGCACGTTATCGGTTGGCCCGCAGAAGATGAGCTGAAATAATTGATCTTCGGCCTTAAAATATATTTTGGCTTAAAAAGTTTGGACTTATGAAAAATAAATGTAAATAAATAAAGTTTATTAATTTTTATTGTAAAAATTTAATATAATAATTTTTAAGGAATACTGAAAAAGAGAAACTACAAAATTTATTTAATCTGATCTTCTAAGTCTTCAGTTAGTTCATTTTTTCATCTCTAATAGTTGTTGAATACTTGGTGAAAAAAATATAGGGTCAATCGATATTACCTCCCTCTTAGATGTAGGATATTGAGATTATTCCTAAGTCTAAAAAATTCTCCTGAAAATGTGATTAAAAATTCATTAGCGACACTTTCAGAAAGATCTTCTCGACTTTTGATCTAATAGAAAATAATTTCAATATCCTACATCTAATAGTGAGATAATATCAATTGACCAAAAAATATACTTCCAAAACACTTTAGTCCCACATTGGTTGGAAGCACTTATGTTAGAGTGCTTAAATTATTTCCTCTTCTTTGCTCATTTATGAGTTGTTGGCTAGACCAGGGTCACATGTGCATGTCGTCGTTGTCGTCGTTGGACATGATTCAGTTCGGTACGTATATCGGATGGGGGACGTCCACATATGCGGGTACCAAATGTCGATCGGAATTCTACTTCAGATTTGGGTTGTGACCCAAAATTTTTTTTTGCACTTCATTATTCCCTCCTTGTGGCCGTTGTAAACAATTCTCTCTTTATTACCTGTTAATATTCCAATGGGCATAATTTATTACCTGTTAATATTCAGCTACTCAATTAGTCTTCAATTTTTGTTAAATCCTATTAAAGTGTCATTTATCTGTTGGATTAGGACACGGCTACATATACAGTTCATTTTATTGTGTCCTATACAGATGTTGGTAGAACAAACCTATGTATTTCTTCCTCTATATTCCAGAAAACTATCTCCATTTCTTTGTTGATATTCGTTCTAACTTAAGTTAACTTCGGATCATTTTTTTGGTACTGTGTGCAATGACAGAAAACTGATGGCAATTTTTTTTTATAATTTTATCTATCAAAAATTCGAAAAAAAATCTGTACATATATCTCGAATAATCTTTTAGGACAGTATTTCGTACACGATTTTTTCGTTGACTGGTAACTCTAATATTTTCTTGTATTGTGTTATTCTGATTATAGGAAAATAAAGGAAGATTTTCTAACGTCAATGCTATATATGTTGTCTACAAAATTGGAAATTTGCTTGCTTATTTTTTTGTGATATTCTGCTAAAACTTAATATTAGTTCAAGGAATTCATCTATATTTCTTGTTGTCGCATAACATTGTAGCCAGCTTATGTGAGAGGACATTATTATTGACCTTCCATTCTACTATCCAAATTGTCATTTGTGATATATTGTAAAAAAAAAAAAAAAATCTAGGATTCATAGTTTTAGCAAAAAAGATTTCGTAATTTTTTTTTATCAATTAAACCCTCTTATTAGAACGTTTGATCAAATGACCCTCGTACGGCTACTAGCCGTTATAAGTGAATGTTATAGACTATTTTTTTTAATAAAAAAAAATTTTGTTACCAAAATATCCCTAACAATCTTTCCTTACCATCCTCTACATTTTCTATGGGTAAAATAAAAAAAAACTCGTAAGATTCATAGTTTTAGTAAATGACCCCATGTCTGTCTCTTATTGGAACGTTAGATAGTTAGTACTAATTATTTAACTAAATACTAGTAATTATTATTAAATAATTAGTACTAATTTATTTATTTAATATTAATATTTTTTTTAGCGAATATTAAATAATTAAACTAAATAACAATAATGTACAATAGTAATAATATTTAATGCATTATAATTACTTAATAAGTTTTTTGGCGATAATTTTCACATTTTCAATACACCTATCCAAATCAATGTGAAATTGACAACAACATGCTTATGTAACAATTGAAATTCTGAATTTGTACGAGCTCTAGTAAATTGATAACTCCATATGTGCGTGGTAGATACTAAACCATTATGCACCAGTAACCAGTAATTAACAATATGATTTGTGGTTGGATTTTTATATTTTGATTGACAAGAGCATCAATAATATGGTTCATCACAATTTCCGGATTATACATTCGAAATCTATAGGCTCATTTTGTAGAATAGCAAGACTCAATTGGAACCACAAGATGATTTTGTCCCATACACAAGAGCAATAGTCTGAGCTTGAGAATTTCTACACTCAGATTGTATAAGCTAATTTTGTAGAATAGTAAAGCTTAATTGGAGCTTCATAATGGTCCCAAATCGTTTTGGTTTTGAAAATAAGTGACACTAGAGAGAAAATTTGTTCAAATGTACCTCAACCTATTTTCTATTATTTTCATTTGGGTCCAATCTACTTTAAATTAATTTTTTATTACAAATTTGTACTTTATAGTATATTTTTCAGGCTCATCTATTGAATCCGAGAACAATGACCGTGGCAACCTTTATTTAAATAATGTTCGACATCGTTCAAAAAATATACATGAAAAAATCTTTAGCTCATGCTTCATACTATCTTTCAAACATTCATTATTATAAGTGAACCACTCATGTGTTGATTATAATTGATATTTCGTTAACAAGGATACTTCATTGACTTGTAAAATATAAACAAAAATTTATAAAATTTATAGTTGTAGCAAAAAAAAGTATAGGTTTTAGATGAGTATAATCATCATTTCATTACTATTTTCTATTTTTATTTTGACATCCATTAACAGTCTAACCAATTTGTGTCACGTCCCGATTCTGCAGAATCGCTAATCGTCCCCCGGACGTGATATCGTGCGAGCATAAGGCGCGTCCGCACAAGGCCTTGCACGCACACACACACGCACACACACACACACACACACACACATATATATATATATATATATATATATATATATATATATATAAACACAACAACAGAGTGCACAAGTTAAAGAACACACATTGAAACGAAAAAAAGTTCTCTTTATTGATAATGTACATCTTTGTTACAAACACTTGACTTAAAAGTAAAAGGGTATCGCATGGGCTTACAAGATGGACGCAAAATGAATAACCGTTCCATACATTACAACACATACTAGAACTTCAAAAGATAATAGACCTGTGGACGAAGCTATTACCTTGCCTCGGAGCTGAATAAAGAGTGGGCACGAGCTCTAGGAGATTTGTACAAGCGCTACAAAATTACGAACACGAGCGCATCAAAGTTTGGAAGACTGGTTGTGGAAATGCTTCAGCTCCTCGCCGCGTCGTCTTGGCTCAGGGAACCTGTTGCAACGAGGGTCAGTACTTCAAAAAGAACCGGTGAGGGTGAGCTTAACCCAACTCACTAAAATTGACACAGTATTCATGTGAAGCAATTCAAGTTATTATTGTGGTCTTTGTATTTTGCCTTAGTTCAAGTTACAACAAGCAATAGATATGGAATGATTGAAATAACACTCCACCGTTCAGTGACTTTTACTGTCACGACCCGCACCCGGTTTAGGGCACGAGAGCGTGGGTACGTCCAGCCTACGCCGCAGCATCGGCGGTAGAACGCTGTCTAGGTCAAGTACTATCTAAACAATCTCACTCTAGTATCCAACTCCATAAGGAGAAGTGGATATCAAAAATAAATCTAGAAATACTCAATCACAACTACAGCACGATAGGAAATGAAGAAATAAAAGAATACAGTACAAGTCTAATGACAACATAATCATACCTGCAATCCTTGACTTCCAATCCCCAAGTGTCAGAAACCAGTCTACTAAGGTCACAGTCTGGAAAAATATTTTCCAGTCAGGAAGGAGCAAAGTACATCTCTAAATAGCAGTTCTATATAAATGACATAAGCTATGTAGCAGTTCTAGATGGAAACATACCAGATGCATGTATAGGTACGAGAAATGTACAATGAGAGAAATACTGGAATTACTGTAAGTAAATGCAGGAAAGAAACATTATGTCCATGAGCAAGAGTTCTATGACTAAGTGTGTGAGTACTAGCTTTAATATGTGATCGGCTTGGGAACTTGATCAGGCTGGTTACATGTGATTAGCTATGGTTCATATAAGGTCAGGCTAACCGTTGGTTAGCTATGGTGCATGTAGAGATCAGGCTAATCACACGTAACAGCTATGGTTCATATAAATGGTCAGGCCGCACCCGACGTGAGATGTGGGGTGAGCTATGGTGCATATAAAGTTGGGTATGATCACATATCTACACTAGAGTACTCCCCAAACCCCCGACTGGTATAGTAGATCCAATCATGGTACGCTATGGCACGGGATTCCCTAGGAAGGTAGCAAATCTTCCCGGGAATCAGTGTCTGTACATGCACAAGATAACAAGGAAAACAAATCTTGTACAAGCTACACCATGAATAAGGAATAACATCTCATGACGAGATCCGTGTATACCAATCCGTGTAACCAATGTGTCGAGAACATAGATATTTACACTAGATACAGTGAACATAGGTGATATCATAAATTAGAAACTAATCAGAGAATGTACTTGCCTTGGGTCCTTAGCTGGTAAATACCGAGGTCCTGTTCCAGAGTGTCCCCTGGGTAACCCAACAGTCCTATAAACATATCACAAGCAAAACCACATTTGCATCAGATGCTATACTACACACACAATCAAATACCTAACTCAGGGCTAAGCCTGGCATGGAACTCAGTCAACTAGGGTCATCTAGTTAGACAGACACATTATACCTATTTAACTAACATTAACACCTACAATATTACTTGCACCAAAATAAATACATATACAATATATATATACCATTTAATTCATGCATAATATATATATAGGTTGAAAAATATATTTACCATATATATTAATTTTATATCTATAAAATATGTTAAGTAGGTTTACAACTACATAAATATACATATACCAATTTACTTATACTAGAATACGTAGTTATATATATACCAATATAATTATATACATATAATAAAAATATACATAGATACCAAATCAATTACATATACTAATTCGAAAATATAATCTACATACATATATATATTTACCAAAATATGTATTAAATTAATATGTATATTACCCATATACTTTTATACCAAATTACCTACCTATATATATGTTGATACATATACTAAAAATACACATTTTTATTAAACATATACTCTTGCCAAATATATATATATATTTTATACCAAAAATAAGAATTATACTATATAAAATTTTAGAATTTACGTAATAGCCAATATATTTATATATCTATAGTAAAATTGGTCACCAGCCCCAAATAACAATTTTTGAACTAAGTTTTATTATTGAAATTAATTCTTAAATATAATATAACCCAAATTATTATTTTTGTTTACACAACCAAAATCCTTATATTTTACTAAACTAAATAAAAACTAAACTATTTAATCTTATTAAACTAATTATATATTACCAAACTAAATATATAAATTTACTAAACTAATTACATTAATGAATAACTACTGATTAATAGTTAATTACTGATTATTAATAATTTACTAAACTAAACTAATATAAATTAATTAAATGATTAATTAATTAACTAATTATAACTAATTTACTGATTAAATAATTTATCTAAACTAATCGAATTAATTAATTAACTACTAATTATATAATTAACTACTAATTATATATTAACTACTGATTAATATATACTAATGATTAATATATACTAATTACATTATTCACAGAAGAAAAGGGGGAGGAGAACAGAGGGCTCACATTTGGGGGGATCTCCGTCGGCGGCGGGGTTCGCCGGGGTCGGCCGGCAAGGCGTCGGCGGCTTCGAGGCGGGATCTGCTCGACGCGGCGGCTGTCGAACTCGGCGGCGGCGTCGATGGATCCGAGGCGACAGCGGACTCGAGAGCAGCGGTGTTCGATCTCGGCGGATCGAGATGGCCAACGGTGGTCGACGTGGGTGAGGCGGCTTCGAGGAGGGCTCGACGCGGTGGTGGCTTCGAGGAGACGTCGGCGGATCTGGGCGGATCTGGCTCGAGGGGCGGCGGCGACGACGGCGTTCGATTCCAGCGGTGGCGGCGGCGTTCGATTCCAGCGGCGACGGCGGCGTTCGATTCCAGCGGCACTCGACGGATCTGGCGGCGTCCGGCGGCGGCTACCGGCTTCAGCGGCCACGGCTCGACGCGGCCACGGTTAGGTTTAGGGTTTCTGCGAGTCGTGTCTGTGGATCGTGTCCGGGGCAGGACACGATGGGTGCTGTACTGTGGGCGTGTCCGGGGCTGCCGGACACGGGGATGCTGTTGTACAGTGGAGGAGGTGGATGTGTCCGGTGTGTCGGACACGGAAAAATCTGTTTGTAATATTGTAACCGGACACAGAAAATGAATGGATACGGTGGGACACCCGGGGTCGGACCCGAGGCCATCACGGCTGACACGGTGATGCTGGACACACGGACACGAGCACAAAATGGTGATGATGGCTTGGGAATTGTGGAGGCTAGCTAATAATTAGGAGATTAGGGTTTTGGGAATGTTGAGAAGGAGAATTTAAATAGGGAGAAGGGTGTGGGATAAAGGGTTGCGGGTTGGCCCAATGATGAATGGCCCAGAATTAAATATAAAGGGGCTTTTCATGTGGGAAGAATGGGGGCGTGAATGGGAGACGGAAAACGATAAATTAAATAGAAAAGAAATTTAAGAAAAAATGTTTTTAAGAGGCTTTCGATTAGCTACTAATTAGACTCATTTTTCAAAATATTAGGAAGTATGTAATTCATTTATTTACTACCCCAATTAATTATAAAATTTATTATGAAGAAACACTAGTCTTTTAATTAATTTTATCAAATAACTAACTTTATGATTTCAAGCCAATAAACATTTGAAACTAGAGAATATATATACATTATTATTTATTTATTTTTGTAATACATCGTCAATTAGGAAAAAATGATTTTTATAAAGATTTTTAAATTACCTTCTAAAATCAAACATCGTTCAAAATCAAATAAAAATTTTCAAGGAGAATTATTTTATAAAACTTGATATTTTTAAAATAATTTAAAATCTAAAAATTTTGGAAATTGGAAATCGGAGGTTACAAGTCTATCCACCTTAGAAAAATTTCGTCCTCGAAATTTTAGGGATGACTAGGATAGAAAAAATTTGTTGTTCATAATGATGAATATATCATTGAAGAAAATATTTCTATGAGGAAAATATTTACCAAACAGAAGGAAACATGAAGAAAAGAAAATATGGTTTAAGACAGGAATAACTTGAAGGAATCATGGCTCGGCCTTGAATCCCCTAGAAAGTTAGGTTTGGGAAGTAGACACGATCACAAAAACAGATAATTTGAATAATGCACGTTACCTTTTCAAAGTAACTAAACCAAGGAAGACCCAGTATAATGAATGATATAGACATGAAAGTTATAGCTAATTCGAAAGATACGATCGACAATTTGATTTAAGAACTTAAATACATCCTTCAGAATGTAATCAAGAGACATCTAATCGCCTTTCTTGATTTCTAGGAAAAAGAGTAGTCTTTACTACCTTCTGAAAGTAATCCTTCCTTTTTATCCTCGTTCATTTTACTTTTCTCAATCTTGTGATTCATCATTAACTAATATCTATAAAAGTTCCAAATTCCATAAACTTTATTAGATTAGATCTTAGAATTTCTGAATCAAAATTCTTATCATCAAATTCGAGTTTGTTTATCTTAACATCAACTATACCTCGATTATTTTCTTAGATTTCAAATGTTACTGTCATGGTCAAGATTTTAATTTAGATCACAACCTCAATATACCATGATCTTACCTTACGACCTTCAATTTTATGATCCCATAATCAATTATATTATAATATTCTTTACCATGAGTTTTATTTCATTCCATATTTCTTTATCCGTATGTATAATGTTTCCGAATTTTGAACTAATATTTTTTTTTTTTCATCCTCTGAATTTATTATCCCAATGTAAAATTTTTACTACTCAAATCCTCAATATTTTAATTGAATTCCAGTCGTATCATAATCTCCTCAAATTTTTTGAGTAAATAACTAAATACAAAATTTACTATCCAATCCTTTTAATTGAAATCCAATTAATGCATATTTATAAAACTTAAAAATCTGCATCCCAAAATTTAACTTTAAACACTCATCAATCATCTAACTCAAATTCAATTGATGCTTACTCCAATCTAACTCCTCATCCCAAGAATTTAATTTGACACTATTCCATTTACGATTTTATTTCCTGCTTTTCTTTTTCCTCAAATACTCAACGATGCGATGCTTCCAGTATCTTCAATACAACATTCCTACTATATAAAATTTCTATCTTGCAGTCAAATAGATAAAATGTTAATCTCTCAAATTTCTCAAATTTTTAATAATCAATTCAATCATATCAAGACCTCCTTAAAATTAATAAATCCTCAAACTTTTGGCTCTGTGAATTTCTTAATTCTCCCTTTAAGTAAATGTTTGTCCTCGAATTTCAATCATACCTCGATTTTCATAAAATCAATGATCCATCAACTCCGTTATAACAACCCCTAAATTCTTTATTTAATTTAATGCTCATCCACAAATTTAATCCTCTTGTCTCTTTTTGTCAGTCATAACCTCGTCATAGATCTTTGCTATGGTCAAAACCCAATGATCATGGTTTAAGAAAACTCTACCTACAGCCATGCAATTTAAGAAAATATAGGTCATGCGTCTTTTGTCATGGTATTTCAGTCTCTGTTAGGGGTACTACTAGTTATATTCTAACAAGAAAATCATGCATGTGAACCATAGTACTAGGAAAATCAATCAATCAATCAAAAGGCGGAAGAAAAGGAACATTAGAAAAGGAAGAAGGATCATGTTAACATATTACTTGTAGTGTCTATTATCTCTAACAAACACTTAACTCTAGCACACTAACAAATTCCTATTCATGTACACTGGTACCCATATCAACTAATCATATATTAATATTCATATCTCTCATCTACCAAAAATTAATTCTCAAAATAATCATCAAGGTTTAACTTCCCGATCAACTTAAAATAAAATGCATATGCCTCCTCAAAATTTGATACTTCACATCGAAATAAAATTTAATCACTTCTAAAATCTTTGTAGCCTTAACTATGTTTAGTGAATCAAATTTAAATCCTCAATATTTTAACAACATAAAATCTCAACTCCTTAAAATTCTGAAAATTAAAAATTCATTTCCACCTTTTAATTTATAATTCCTCAATGTACATATCAGTGCTCACGGTCTCTGATACTCAAGGTGCACTCAATACCTATATTGTCTAGAACTGTGTACTAAATTTGTACTGCCCGAATCACTTGCACTATTACCTCCAATAATCAAAGTTACCATCAACTGTGTTTTCTTTCATAATTTCAATTTATGTCAACTGGTATATCATCTAATTATCATCACACCGAGTGCTTACTGTTACTAGCACCATCTCCAATAATCCTTGATATAGAATCATCGGCACTCTTGGTATTATATCACTAGCTGCATTAATGGATTATCTCATCAAGCTCATTAGACTCATGATCACCTGTATCCTCTATAACACTCATATTTCTTTACTCTCATGGGTATGTGTATGGTTCCTCATCTCGATGGTTGTATATGTATTTCCTTCAATCCTTTAAAGCCTATTAAACTAATCCGTGATACGCTTCACAACTTCCATTACTAATCCTGATATTTCTCTACTTATGACATCTCATTAAACCCTTTATACATATACATTTCCTTACCTTTAACATTTCCGATATCAATCATCAAATTGGACATCATGCTCCACAAATCCTTAACACAATTCCCGGATACTTAATCGTTTACATAGATCACTCAATTACATAATCATGATTATCCAGGACGGGTAATTGGCTCCGATACTAACTCTGAGAACTATCACTGATACTCTATACTCTCCTCAACTCTTAGTCTCTAATGACACTACTCCCAGAATCATTGGTACAAGGTACTATGCTAAGGCTAACTCTAGATTAAAGCCTACTGCTCACATGTCCAACTAAGAAACACTTACAACTCACTAGCAATACAGTCAATACTAATACAAGACACAAACAAAATTATAAGCCACTAATTATCATACTTAACAAGAAATCCTCAAGGAATAGGAGCTCAAAGACTGAATTGAGGACAGAAGGTATCTTTACTGCTAGTAAAGAAAGAAGCGGTGGAACAAAGTCCTGGAATAACAGAAATAGATAAGTCTTGAGATGATATTTTAAGAACCAATTTAGGATACAACCTGATAATCATACACGTCTGTCTGAAATCATGACACTCAGAATCCTCGCCACGCCAGTAAGCATAGATGCGATAAACGATAGGTTTCGTAACTAAGGTATGCACTCTATAATCATGTCGTCTAGAATCTTCGCCACGCCAACCGGTATGGCTGCGAAAGACTCTAAGCTTCATAACTATAGTATGTACATCCAAGTCAGGTTCCTACGTTCTCGTCACCACAGCTAATTATGGCTGCGATATATTCTAGGTTCCATAACCAAAGTAGACGTTTAACCTTCCTCACTGTCCTCATCAATATATGTCATCAGATGATACCATAAATCCTAGTCCGTAAAAATTCATCTCAATTTGAAATCAACTCAACAACGATACAAGAATTAAAGTTAACAACTGGTCAACAAGAATCAAACTCAATAATGATGCCAAGATTTTGATTTAATATTGCTCAACAAGAATCAAGTTCAGTAACAACAAGCGAGAGCGAACGAAAACAAGGAAAAAGATTTAAATCGGAATAAGATTCTCAAGGGGTCGTCCCAGGAATCTCTCAAGAATTTGTGATTGAGTATCCTCTCTCATCCTAGTATCCTATGTCCTATATTCTATAGCAGGTACGCAGTAATACGACTATGACGTCGCACTACTACGACATCGCACAACTAGCGAAGTCAGACCTGCATGGGCCACCACTAAAAACGTGTCACGACCCGCACCCGGTTTAGGGCACGAGAGCGTGGGTACGTCCAGCCTACGCCGCAGCATCGGCGGTAGAACGCTGTCTAGGTCAAGTACTATCTAAACAATCTCACTCTAGTATCCAACTCCATAAGGAGAAGTGGATATCAAAAATAAATCTAGAAATACTCAATCACAACTACAGCACGATAGGAAATGAAGAAATAAAAGAATACAGTACAAGTCTAATGACAACATAATCATACCTGCAATCCTTGACTTCCAATCCCCAAGTGTCAGAAACCAGTCTACTAAGGTCACAGTCTGGAAAAATATTTTCCAGTCAGGAAGGAGCAAAGTACATCTCTAAATAGCAGTTCTATATAAATGACATAAGCTATGTAGCAGTTCTAGATGGAAACATACCAGATGCATGTATAGGTACGAGAAATGTACAATGAGAGAAATACTGGAATTACTGTAAGTAAATGCAGGAAAGAAACATTATGTCCATGAGCAAGAGTTCTATGACTAAGTGTGTGAGTACTAGCTTTAATATGTGATCGGCTTGGGAACTTGATCAGGCTGGTTACATGTGATTAGCTATGGTTCATATAAGGTCAGGCTAACCGTTGGTTAGCTATGGTGCATGTAGAGATCAGGCTAATCACACGTAACAGCTATGGTTCATATAAATGGTCAGGCCGCACCCAACGTGAGATGTGGGGTGAGCTATGGTGCATATAAAGTTGGGTATGATCACATATCTACACTAGAGTACTCCCCAAACCCCCGACTGGTATAGTAGATCCAATCATGGTACGCTATGGCACGGGATTCCCTAGGAAGGTAGCAAATCTCCCCGAGAATCAGTGTCTGTACATGCACAAGATAACAAGGAAAACAAGTCTTGTACAAGCTACACCATGAATAAGGAATAACATCTCATGACGAGATCCGTGTATACCAATCCGTGTAACCAATGTGTCGAGAACATGGATATTTACACTAGATACAGTGAACATAGGTGATATCATAAATTAGAAACTAATCAGAGAATGTACTTGCCTTGGGTCCTTAGCTGGTAAATACCGAGGTCCTGTTCCAGAGTGTCCCCTGGGTAACCCAACAGTCCTATAAACATATCACAAGCAAAACCACATTTGCATCAGATGCTATACTACACACACAATCAAATACCTAACTCAGGGCTAAGCCTGGCATGGAACTCAGTCAACTAGGGTCATCTAGTTAGACAGACACATTATACCTATTTAACTAACATTAACACCTACAATATTACTTGCACCAAAATAAATACATATACAATATATATATACCATTTAATTCATGCATAATATATATATAGGTTGAAAAATATATTTACCATATATATTAATTTTATATCTATAAAATATGTTAAGTAGGTTTACAACTACATAAATATACATATACCAATTTACTTATACTAGAATACGTAGTTATATATATACCAATATAATTATATACATATAATAAAAATATACATAGATACCAAATCAATTACATATACTAATTCGAAAATATAATCTACATACATATATATATTTACCAAAATATGTATTAAATTAATATGTATATTACCCATATACTTTTATACCAAATTACCTACCTATATATATGTTGATACATATACTAAAAATACACATTTTTATTAAACATATACTCTTGCCAAATATATATATATTTTATACCAAAAATAAGAATTATACTATATAAAATTTTAGAATTTACGTAATAGCCAATATATTTATATATCTATAGTAAAATTGGTCACCAGCCCCAAATAACAATTTTTGAACTAAGTTTTATTATTGAAATTAATTCTTAAATATAATATAACCCAAATTATTATTTTTGTTTACACAACCAAAATCCTTATATTTTACTAAACTAAATAAAAACTAAACTATTTAATCTTATTAAACTAATTATATATTACCAAACTAAATATATAAATTTACTAAACTAATTACATTAATGAATAACTACTGATTAATAGTTAATTACTGATTATTAATAATTTACTAAACTAAACTAATATAAATTAATTAAATGATTAATTAATTAACTAATTATAACTAATTTACTGATTAAATAATTTATCTAAACTAATCGAATTAATTAATTAACTACTAATTATATAATTAACTACTAATTATATATTAACTACTGATTAATATATACTAATGATTAATATATACTAATTACATTATTCACAGAAGAAAAGGGGGAGGAGAACAGAGGGCTCACATTTGGGGGGATCTCCGTCGTCGGCGGGGTTCGCCGGGGTCGGCCGGCAAGGCGTCGGCGGCTTCGAGGCGGGATCTGCTCGACGCGGCGGCTGTCGAACTCGACGGCGGCGTCGATGGATCCGAGGCGACAGCGGACTCGAGAGCAGCGGTGTTCGATCTCGGCGGATCGAGATGGCCAACGGTGGTCGACGTGGGTGAGGCGGCTTCGAGGAGGGCTCGACGCGGTGGTGGCTTCGAGGAGACGTCGGCGGATCTGGGCGGATCTGGCTCGAGGGGCGGCGGCGACGACGGCGTTCGATTCCAGCGGTGGCGGCGGCGTTCGATTCCAGCGGCGACGGCGGCGTTCGATTCCAGCGGCACTCGACGGATCTGGCGGCGTCCGGCGGCGGCTACCGGCTTCAGCGGCCACGGCTCGACGCGGCCACGGTTAGGTTTAGGGTTTCTGCGAGTCGTGTCTGTGGATCGTGTCCGGGGCAGGACACGATGGGTGCTGTACTGTGGGCGTGTCCGGGGCTGCCGGACACGGGGATGCTGTTGTACAGTGGAGGAGGTGGATGTGTCCGGTGTGTCGGACACGGAAAAATCTGTTTGTAATATTGTAACCGGACACAGAAAATGAATGGATACGGTGGGACACCCGGGGTCGGACCCGAGGCCATCACGGCTGACACGGTGATGCTGGACACACGGACACGAGCACAAAATGGTGATGATGGCTTGGGAATTGTGGAGGCTAGCTAATAATTAGGAGATTAGGGTTTTGGGAATGTTGAGAAGGAGAATTTAAATAGGGAGAAGGGTGTGGGATAAAGGGTTGCGGGTTGGCCCAATGATGAATGGCCCAGAATTAAATATAAAGGGGCTTTTCATGTGGGAAGAATGGGGGCGTGAATGGGAGACGGAAAACGATAAATTAAATAGAAAAGAAATTTAAGAAAAAATGTTTTTAAGAGGCTTTCGATTAGCTACTAATTAGACTCATTTTTCAAAATATTAGGAAGTATGTAATTCATTTATTTACTACCCCAATTAATTATAAAATTTATTATGAAGAAACACTAGTCTTTTAATTAATTTTATCAAATAACTAACTTTATGATTTCAAGCCAATAAACATTTGAAACTAGAGAATATATATACATTATTATTTATTTATTTTTGTAATACATCGTCAATTAGGAAAAAATGATTTTTATAAAGATTTTTAAATTACCTTCTAAAATCAAACATCGTTCAAAATCAAATAAAAATTTTCAAGGAGAATTATTTTATAAAACTTGATATTTTTAAAATAATTTAAAATCTAAAAATTTTGGAAATTGGAAATCGGAGGTTACATTTACCTACCTATCAAAACCACCTGCACAAAATTTACCATGTTCTTCCCTGCCACGAAGACATAGTTAGTTTGTAGAGTTTAAATATACTAAATATACATAGGTCACTGGCGCCGCGAGACATTTAAGGACATAGTCTGGACGGTCGGTGATCCTTACAGCGCGGGTAGTGAGCCCTCGCTACAAAGCCCCTGCCTCATCCCGCGCTTATACTGCTATCACGACTATTCGAGTTTCGCCTAGGTCGAATCGGGCCCGGTGCCCCAACGGCCGTTCGCATGAACTATGAACCTTGTGCACAAGTTGTCCATGACCAAACAACGTCTAAAACACTAAGTTATTATATGAAGCATTTTAAGACATACAAATGAACATAACTACTTAGCACAGTATAATAGCATAGTCTATCTGTTCAAGTGATCATATTGCAAATTATGTTCTATACATTGTACAATTATAGATAAATAATTTCTAGCTACAACTGAAACATAAAATAGATACATGCATAGCGGACAAGCACGCACAATATGATTGTATGGTGCATTTGTATGACAAGCATAAGTGTTTCAAGTTTTACTTCTTATTATCTTAACTCAATTATTATCATTATGGTATCGTTAATCGGAATGTACAAACGAGCCAGATTATTATGAGTGAAGACTTGGAAGAAGGGAGATAATCGAAAGTAAGGCCACTCACAAGTTGGTGAATCAGGGAAGAGAAACAGGAGATCTTCAAGAATCCACTCGTGCATCGCCTACACGATCACCTACACGCACCAATAGATGATCAATATCTCCTGCCTCAGTCTTTCAGAGTTCGATACAAAATACGAAGATCAAAGAACGAAGGCAATGATGAATATAAGACTTAATTCAGAAGAAACCAATCCATAATGAGAAAAGGACCTTGATTCAATCTGTTCCGATCGAACGATACCAAGTATTTCTTAGTCGCGCTTTCCAAACAGAGGAACAGAGTACTACATCTTAACCAACTAATAAAAATTTTCTTCCTCGAAATTTATGAATGGAACATACCCCTAAGAAATAATGAGGAAAACTTTTCCTTCATGTCTGATTCGAGTTCCCAGGTCGACTCCTGGACCGCATGGTTTTGCCAGAGTTCGCGCACGAACAGGACTGAACAATTTCTGAGCTACTTTTTCTTTCGATCGATGATCTGCACAGGTTCTTCTACATAGGACAAGGTTGCTTGCAAACCCAACAGACCAAAATCTACCACGTGACTCAGATCATGCACGTACTTTTGTAGCTGTGACATATGAAAGACATCATACACGTCTGATAGGCTAGGTGGTAGGACAATTTGATGTGCAACTCGGGCGACTAGCCTAAGAATCTCGAACGGACCAACAAATCGCGGACTTAGCTTTCCCTTTACTTCAAATCTTGTAACTTATCGCATCGGCGTGACCTTGAGAAACACTTGATCACCAGTTGTAGATTCAAGGGGTTGTATGTAGATATCCGCATAACTCTTCTATCTGCTTTGTGTCACCTTTAATCGCTCTCGTATCAGCCGCACCTTCTGAACGGCCTGCTCTACTAGCTACGGGCCGAGGATCTGTCGTTCGCCAACTTCATCCCAATAGATAAGCAATATGTACTTTCGCCTATACAAAGTCTCGTACGGAGCCATCTGAATACTGGACTGGTACCTATTATTGTATGCAAATTCTGCCAACGAAATATGGACGTCCCAACATGACTTTGAGTCGATCGCACAAAGGCATAGCATATCTTCAAGGATCTGGTTCACCCGCTCCATTTGGCCGTCAGTCTGAGAATGGTACATTGAATTAAACTTTAACTTGGTCCCCATAGCTGACTGAAGGATTTCCCAGAAACTTGATAAGAACCGCCCATCCCTATCTGAAATAATAGACACTGGCATGCCGTGTAGTCAAACTATCTCATGAAGGTATATCTGAGCCAGGTGATCGATGCTCCAAGTAACTTTGATGGCAATGAAGTGCGTTGACTTGGTTAATCGATCGACGATGACCCAGACGACATCGTTTCTTCGTTGCGTCTTCGACAAGCCAACAATAAAGTCCATTATAATATGGCCCCATTTTTACTCCAGGATAGCAAGGTTCTGCATCTCTCCGCCCGGCCTCTGGTGTTCGGCCTTTACTCGCTGACAAGACAAGCATTGTGATATAAAGAACGCCACATATTTGTTCATGTCGTGCCACCAGAAGATCGTGTGGACATCCTGATACATCTTTGTACTTCCAGGATGTGATACATATGCCATATAGTGAGCTTCCATGAGGATCTTCTTTCTGAGTTCTGTATCGTTAGGCACACATAGTCTTTCTCTTACCCATAAAGTTTTGCTTTCATCCACTGCATAGTAGGTTGCCTTCCTTACTGAAATCTGTTCACGTGTCTTCAACAGGAATGGGTCGTTCATCTGAGCGGAATTTACCTTTATCTGAGCGGACTTGACATTTTCTATCAGGTTCGATTCAAGGAGTAATTGAGCTAATGATCCCCAAATTGGAATGCCTCGATATCGAATTAGCAGCTCAATGCCCATACTCTCCAAAAAAATTTGTAGCCTACGGTTGACGGATCATAGAGATCCCGTAAATACTCTACTCAGCACGTCTGTTATAACATTCCCTTTGCCAGGAGTATAGTTGATCGACAAGTCATAGTCTTTGATTAGTTCTAGCCAATGCCTTTATTGTAGGTTTAGGTCCATCTGTGTGAAAAGATACTTGAGGCTCTAGTAGTTAGTAAAAATCTGGCAAGACGCACTATAAGTGTCACCATAACTTCAATGCGAACATAGACGCCGCAAGTTATAGATCATGAGTAAGATAGTTGCGCTCATGCAGCTTCAATTTTCTTGAAGAAAAAGCTATCACTTTGTTTTTTTGCATGAGCACAACTTCCAAGTCCTGGCCTGAGGCGTCGCTAAATATTTGGAATCCCATATTCTCGTCTGATAGTGCAAGTATCATAGCGAAGATAGGCGCTGCTTTAACTCTTGAAACGAAGCTTCACAGTCGGCAGACCACTCAAATGTGACTCCTTTCTGAGTGAGGCGAGTCAAGGGAAATTTTTTTTTAGAAAAGTCCTTAACGAACCGTCTGTAGTAGCCTACTAACCTGAGGAAGCTTCAAATTTTACTGATTAATGCAAGTTGCTTCCACTCGACGATGGCTTCAACTTTCTTCGGATAGACTGAGATGCCTCCCACAGAAATGATATGCCCGAGAAAAGATATATTGCTTAACTAAAACTCGTACTTGCTCGGTTTTGCATATAACTTGTTGTCCCGAAGAGTCTGAGGCACGGTCCGCAAGTACTCCTCATGTTCCTCCATGTTCTTCGAATACACCAAGATATCATCAATGAATACTACTATTAACTTATCAATGTACTACCAGAACCCTCTATTCATCAAATCTATGAAGGCCGCATGGACATTGGTCAATCCAAACGGCATAACCAAGAATTCATAGTGGCCATAGCGAGTGCGGAAGGCTGAGTTCGGCACGTCATCTGGCTTGATCTTCAGTTGATGGTAGCCCAAACGAAGATCAATTTTAGAGAATATTGATGCTCCTTGCAGTTGATTAAAGAGGTTATTGATTCTGGGAAGGGGGTACTTATTTTGAATGGTGGATTTATTCAACTCTCGGTAGTCTATGTAGAGCCGCATCGAACCATCTTTTTTTTTTACAAATATTACTGGTACGCCCCACGAAGATACACTCGGACGGATGTACCCATGATCGAGTAGTTCTTGTAGTTGGACCTTCAGCTCCTTCAGTTTGGCAAGGTCCATTCGATTTGGAGCTTTGAAAATCGGCCGATGTGAGACTCGTCTTACTAATTTTGTATTTATGCCCAAGATACGCGTATAATACATGTATAGCTTGCTTTGTGTTTATTTGCATGCTTTATTTTTGTGCTATTTATGCATTATTTAGGTTATTTTTGCATATTTCTTTTAGTTGCATGCTTTGGACCATTGGTCCCTTGGTTTTCATGTGTGTGGCTATGATGAACCTGGGTGAGGGGCATGAATCATGATCCAATGGCCACAAATTAACCCTTTGCCTATATAAGCAAATTATTTCTCTTTTCTTCACTTTTTTTTTCTTTCATTTCTCTTTCCTTCTTCACTTCTTCCCCCAGCCGAGAGCAGCAGCCGAGCTTGGCCTTGGCCGTGGGTGACCGTGGTAGTAATTGGTATTAGGCTAGAACTTGACCATAGGTAAGTATATCTTAACAACAGAAGTGAACTCATGATCTGGGTGTGACTTTGATAGCTTAGTTCTTATGTTGTTATTTGTTAACTTACTCTTGAAATTTGATATACTTTCTTAACTTAGAATTGGACATCTTGTAACTTTAGTTTTGTTGCACTTGTATTTGGTCCTGACCATAGTATTCTAGAAACAACAAGTCGGAGCACAAAGTGTGCTGGCCAGAGAAGGATGTGCAAGACTACGAAAAGTGTACATGATACCCTTGGCGTATAACGCTACCTTTTGAACTTGAGCATACTGTGTGTTGTCTCATAAAATGCTTGCGTTCAGCACAACATTCAAATTCTTACAAAAGTGCGCCAGGACTTTATAAGTACTTTGGGCGCACTTTACTCCTCATGCGTACGTTTTGTACAAATTTTATCTAATCGAATCCTTGCAAAAGTGCGCCAAAGTTACTAGAGACTTGGGCGCACTTTTTAGAAAAATCCTAGGCGGCGCACATTTGAGCATTCAACCTCGTCAATCAAGAGAGAGTGCGCCAAGCCTCCGTTGGCGCACAATTTTTGTTGTTTTCTTGATAGGCGAGCATTGATTTTAGCATCATCTCGACTGTCGTGTCTCGACTGCTGTGCCATATCTTGAAACTTATATTTTGTCTTTTAGTAGACCTTCTCAAGCATGATTGTGTGCCAACCTCCCTGCTGGCATACTTGATAAAAGTGTGCCAAGCTCCTGGCTCGCGTATTTCCATCATTGTGTGCCAAACTTAAACTGCTGGCATACTTGGTAAAAGTGCGCCAAGTTCATAGCTTGTGTACTTTCATTATTGTACGCCAATGATAAGTTTGGCATTTGTACGCCAACCTCCCTGCTATCATACTTGATGAAAGTGCGCCAAGCTCCTGGCTCGCATATTTTTTATCATTGTGCGTCATGCTCGTGTGAGCGTGCTTTAGTATCGAAGTGCACCATCCTTTGCTCGACGTAAATTTCGGTATCAAAGTGCGCCAAGTCTGCCCTGAGTAGTGATTGTGCGTCAAACTTAAACTGATGGCGTACTTGGTAAAAGTGCACCAAGTTCATAGCCTGTGTACTTTCATTATTGTGTGCCGATGATAAGTTTGGCATTTGTGCGCCAACCTCTCTGCTGGCATACTTGATGAAAGTGCGCCAAGCTCCTGGCTCACGTATTTCCATCATTGTGCGCCATGCTTGTGTGAGCGTGCTTTAGTATCAAAGTTCACCATTCTTTGCTTGGCATAATTTCGGTATCAAAGTGCTCCAAGTCTGCCCTGACTAGTGATTGTGCGCCAACACTATTTTTTACGCTTATTTTCCATTGTTCTCTCTAATAAGGTTTAGTAATTAATGTTTCTCTTTCTTTTTATCCATTTAATTTAGTTAATCTTAATATTGATCTTGACTTGATGGTTGCACTCTATATAAAGCATGAGCATTGATAATCCTGATAGTGGTTTGACATAGCGCACTCATTAATTGAGAATTCTTGTATTGTCCGTATCAAGGCTATGAGTAGCACATGTATTGCATGCCCCGTTATTCACGTGGTTGATTTTGATTGTGCTTGTCAAACTATGGTCCAATCTTACATCATGTCTAAGGCAAATTCCTAAGCACCACGGTCAAAAATTTTGAATAAACTGTCCAGGTTAATAAACTAGATTGATAACTAGAATCATTTATAGAAATTTCCTAGCTACATGCAATTCCGACATCCCAGCGATACCAGTGGATTTGGAGCTCTCCGTTGTGAGGGACACACTTCCAGCACACTGTTAAATATTGCATTACAAGTAAAGTATCCATATATGTTAATTATATTATGTATCTCTTACGTCTGGATAATCCGGATAGACTGTAGGACATGTGGCTGTATAGAATTTTTAATTGCATGTGTTAGTAACCAGGATTATGATAATCCTAGTTAGTTAATGACTAGCAAGCCGTGAGACATGCTTGGCCGTGATTGATTGATTTCTAGTCCTGTCATGTTCAAGATTATTTTAGTTTATTAATTTTGTACCATATCCTACAGGTTACTCCGGTTTATTTCTTTACTATTTTACTTTCGCTTATTCCATGTTATGTTATGATTTGTTATTTTTAGTTCTTAAGTTTGGCTCCCTTATGGTACTTTGTTGTTTTGGGGTCTGATCCCACTGATTTTGTATGGCAAGATTTTGGAGCAGAACTCGAGGATCTCTCGTACCTTCATTAAGATGGTGACAACCAGAAGCACCCGAGGATATGAGTGAGTTTCTCCTTCATCGCCCACTTAATCTTGTATAATTATTCTTTTAAGGCATTTAGCCACTGAGCGCGTATTTAGCTTGTATTTTGGAACATTAATACTGCAGCCTATGGGCTTAACATGATCAATATATTCTAGACTATAACTAGAGTTGATCATGTATGACCTTGATCTTGCTTATTTTTCTCTTTTGTATAACTAGCTTCATGATCATCTGTATATTTATAGTTTGAGATGCCTTACTATTATATGTGTGGTGATGATAAATCTTATAACATGTTGCTTGCCTGTGATTGAGACACCTCAGAGAGCTTGAACTAGTACTGATTGATAGATTGTAGAGTAAACCCCGCATGTCTTAGACAGTAGTGTTACTATCACATGTCTAGAATTGGGGTATTTTTATTATTTTATATTATTATAAATATTGTGTGTATATTTTATTTAATATATAATGTGTATGATATATATATATATATATATATATATGTTGTAGATAGTATTATTATAGGTTAGTGGTTAGAGTATTTAATTAAACTTGACACTAGTGGACCTAACTAGACTTGACTTGACCTATTGATTCAATTAAATAGTTATTCATAGTTTGACTCATTAGTTTAGGAGAATGAGTTAGTTATTGAGTTTAGACTATTTGACTTGAGTCATTAGTTAGTCATGAATATATTAAGTCTATTAAGCCAATTTAGACTCAAGAATAGAATATTCCTTCTATGGGATTAGTTGATCCTATTCATAAGAGAATGAGAGGGGTCTTTGAGTCAATTCAACTATTCCTCAACCTAACTCTAAACCTAAGAGGAAGCATGTATAAGCCTTTATTATTTATTATAGCCCAATTTGCTTTCCTAGTTAGCTCATCTCCAAATTGAGAAAAAAAACCCTAATTAACCCATTTTAAATCTTATCCCTCTCATTTTTATTTTCCAGGGAGTCTAAGGAGCTTGTCATTGTTAGAGGAAGCTTGAAGAGGAGTCCAAATATTGAGGATTGTGTCAGATTTATCTTTCTTGTGTCCAAATTCAGAGTTCTTCAAGGAGGTCACTCAAAACCTATGTAATTATCTATTTTTCACTCTATTTGTGGTTAAGAATACCTATTGGACCTATAAGAACCCTCTCATAGGTGGAAATTTCTTTCTATAGCTAGATCTAGGTTCTAAAAGCCCTAATTAATCTAGATCTATAATTTTTTCTTGTGGAATATTATTTTGTGCATCAAATTTGGAGGTTTTGCCCAATTAATGTCACTCTTCACTAAATAATATATATATATATATATATATATATATATATATATATATATATATATATATATATATATATATATATATATATATATATATATACTAGTTATTTAGATATAATATTGTATGTGTTTGGTGTTTCATGGGATTTGGAGTGGTGTATCATGGAGTGTGTAAACCCTCTCACAAAAAATAGATATTTTGTATATATTTTATATTATTATATTTATTATAGATATTAAATTACTTTAGAGTATTCTCTTAGTTAATTAGAAAATAATTTTTTTTAGTATATTTACTTATGTAAATATTTATTTAGAATCATTTTTAGGCTATTTTAGATTTGGAGTTTTTTATAATTTTTAGGTAATTAAAACATAGGAACCTAAATTTCTAGGACTTCCATGATTTACTATAAGACCATACTTGCATATTGTTCCTACCAAATATTTATTTTAGGTTAAAATATTTAATTATAGTTTTTTATAATTTATTTAAAATTTTAAGAAATTTATTTAGATTTTTAAAATTATTTAGGATTTATTTGGTTATATATAGTCTTAATATTAGATATATGCTAATTTAGTGTTAATAGATATTAATAAGATTATATATAAATTATTTGCATTATCTTTAGTTCTATTTAAGATTATAAATTATTGAGATAAACTTAAACTCTATTTTTAAATTAATTCAAATCCTGAGCCTACTAGGAAAGCAACTTCATGCATATCCTATCCTTATTTAAACTGATCATATTCATATCCAAATTAGTCAATCCTATTCGTATTCAATTAAGTAGTGTCCACCATTATAAATACCTCATTCTTCATTTTTTTCCCCCAAAATCCTCTCTTTTTCGTCCAAAAAGAGTCAAAATTCGTCATAAATTCAGCCTCATTTTCTAGTAGTTATGACGACTTAAAAAGACGATATCTCCTAGCTCCGGACTCCAAATGCGCTCCAATTTTTTTGTTAGAACTATATCAAGGTTAGTTTTCTGAATATATAAATTATTTTAATAATTTATGAACCTATTTTTCCAGAAAATTTTAAAAGTGTCAGTTATCCGAAATCAGACGCATTTTGGTATTTTTGAGATTACAGGAGATCCCGAACTCGGAATTATGAACCGTTTGAAGTTTTGGAAAGTTGACATGATAAACTTACATAAAATTACTTTTCCAGAATTTAAAATACAAGTTTATTCTACTATAAAATTTGTGCAACATAGACGTAAATAGGAAACCACCGAAAACTATCATCTATTCGCCCTTGTGGCCATAACTCTTTACCAACTTGTGATTTTATAAATCCGTCGATTTTGACATTTATGTAGCGCTAAAATCTATAGTATTTTATATACAAATACAGGATTTGAGTCGGTTGACTTTTTGGTCAAAGGATTGCCTCGATTTGCGTGTCACGGATCACAAATATGTAAAGTTAACTTTCTTTGGACCAAAATTAGGATTTAATAATAAAATCAAATTATAATAAGATTAAAATACTATTTTAGTTTATTTTATTCAGAATTAAAATAGATTAAAATGGAGGAACCTATTCACCCACTTTTGTAACCTAACTTGTTTAATTTATGTGACGGGTAGATCGGACGACGCCTTGAGTTAAGACTTCATTCTTTTTTAGATCAGACAAGATATCTTACCAAATTGCTTACAGTACTTTGCATGCTTATTATATTTCTGTATATTTATTGAATTTCTATATATTCATTGCATGTGTAGTTTTTTTCAGTCGTTACTATATATTAGATATGTTGACACACACTTGACACTTAGTATCATAGAGGACAATCAGTAGGCGTATGAGCTATAACCACTCTAGTAAACCGTAGTAACTAGCACGTACTATGGTGGTCATGTCTGATGGTCGCTACCCCCACGGTATGTCAATTGATGGTGTTACGAGGGTCGCTACCCCTGCGGTATGTCGGCTGATGATGTTCCCTGATGTGTGTGTGAGTTGTAAAATTTAGATCGAGTAGCCTACCCTTGCCCATACGTCGAAAAGTTGTCGTTGCATTCATATAGATTGTCTTGTACAGCGTACTTACATATTTTCTACCTATTATGCATGTTTACTGTATTCAAATTGGCATGCTTCTATGTATCTTTTTACGTACCTCTGAGGACCTGGTCCCTTTTCAGGTGTAGATATTCATGACTTTTAGCAGGAGCACGGATCAGGACTTACCACTTATCTCTTCCGAGGAGGTCTTACCTTCGGAGCATCTTTGATTATTTCTAGCGATGGATCTTCTTAGTTGATACCTTTATATCATCATCTTATTTTATATTAGAGATTTTATACTCCTCTCTCATTTTAGTATTAATATAGTCATTGGTAGTAGATTTGTCTCCGCCTGACTATTATTTTGGATATTTCAGACTCATTATTCTAGTTTAGTATTTATTTTCTATGACTTGTTGTGTGGATGAGATTAGTATATCTGTGACTTATGACCATATATATACCATATGTGAGTTTATATTCATATTACAGCGTACGTGTGTATTATGGTATCCGTATATTGGAGTTGTCATATACATACGGCTGGCATGCTTACTTGTTCCTGGTCCTACGTATTTTGGGACTGGAGCGTGACAGAGTGATACACAATGGTGTACACCATGTGTTCGATATTGGGTTATGTAGGAAATAATATGGGTGAATGAGCACTATGGAGGCATGTATACATGTGTGTTGGGTTCAGATTTAGAGTAATGTGTGTGTGTGTGTGTGTGTGTGTGTGTGTGTGTGTGTGTGTGTGTGTGTGTGTGTGTGTGTTTACACAAGTGTATTTGAGGTGAGTGAACTGTGTTCACAGTGTGCTCGAGTATGGACTGAACTAGAAGTCTGGAGCAGTGAGCAACATCTAAGATGAAGCTCCAACATCTCAGGTCTGTAATTGAAGCCTAATTTACAGCAAGTTGCAAGCAGTGAAGCATGCATCTGCAATATATCAACAAGGAGATAGCAGTCGACCACGTGTGTTTGAGTGTGTATCTTCTTAGGTATGTGTGTGTTTACATACATATGAGTATTATCTATGTATCTTCCTTATATATGTACATATGTGAGATATTAGAGTGTGAGGGAGAAGTTATTGTATGAGATGTTAGGATAGGGGGAATACAATGGGTATCTGATACCAGTGTGTGAGGTGAGTGTTTGTATTGGATTTTGTATTAGTAGGTAACAGTGGATATGTGTGGAAGCCTTAGGTGTGTGTGGCTTAGGGAGATGAGGTGTTTGTAAGCAAGGCCTGCTGCAGGATCAAAAAAAGTTTGAATGGCACTGTATGTGTAATGGTTAGATCTGCATATATTAGTGAGAAGTGTGGAGGAAGGTTTATGTGAGGGTGTGTGTATGAAGCAGTGTGTTGGTGCTTTTGGTTGTGTAGTAGCTGATGTTGTTAGTATTGGTGATGGGTTGTAAGTATTCAGAGCTTGGGGAGGGGTTAACATATTTGAGTGTGAGGGTTGTGCAGTAGCCTCATGTGCATCAAAAATGTGTCCATGGGTAAATCAATGTACGGGTAATTGTGTACATATATCTATTGTGGGGTTAGTAGCAGACATTTGGACTAAGTGAGGGTGTATTAAGTGTAGGAGATGTATAGATGTGGGGTGGTTTGTGTGTATGTGTAATACAATGAGTGTGGGAAGTATTGGGTAGGAGCAACAACAGCTGCAGGTGGTAGGGAGAATAGACCATTATGAGTATGCTGTGTGTGTGGTGTTGGAGAGTGTGGTTTAGATCAGTTTCAGTAAAATATAAGGGTATAATCAGTTACAGATATATATATTCATGGAGCGTGTGTGTGTGAGTTTTGATAGGGTGTTTAGTTCCAAGCAGTGTGTGGAGAGTAGAGGGAAAATAAGTAGAAGTGGGAGCTTGGTGTACAGGTGCTACACTTGGTGCAGGGATGATGGGGAGCTCGGGTTTATGGGTTCAGCAAGGGGACTTAGGGTATAAGCGAGGTTGATACCAAATGGTATCCTGAAGATAATAGCATCAGTATCAGTAGCATAATGTAGTATTTTAGTGTTTCACTTGCAAAAGCTATGGGGGTGTGCCAGTGCACCCTGATGCACTAGTTTGATGTGCTGCAGTGGGAAGTGGTTTGGTGCATGATTGATTGCCAGGACACTGGACAAAATAGTTGGGTTCAGACCTGTGCACAAGAGTGGACAGGTATGTGGAGTCAGTTCAGTGGCTATCTGAACTGATGGCAGCACGTAGCAGCAGCTACTTGGTTTTGTTCTACAAGGGTACAGACAGATAGTTAGGTGCAGCAGGCTTAATATTTGGGATAGACTGAATAGGTGTCGATAAGGGTATGCTAAGTGTTGTGTAATAGTATGAGGGTTAATGTATTAGTGTTGGGGATAAGGTATGGATGTAAGTTGAGGTCAAGGTAGCTATTAGTATATTATGGTATTACAGGTAACTATAGGTATCGAGTATCAATTCATATCTTGGTGTTAATATGAGTGATACATAAATAATACTTATGCATTAGATGGATGGTTGTGATGTATATATAATGGTGGGTATGGAGAGTATATGATACCTTAGTGTTAAGTGCATTATTGAGGTAACGGGTAGGATATAGTTATTAGTTAAGGTATTGGTATTGATGTTATCAAGATACCAATAGTAATAATGATGTTAAGATAATATTCGAATAGTAGATAACTAGTATATATATATATATATATATATATATATATATATATATATATATATATATATATATATATATATATATATATATATTTATGGTATCTTAGCATCTAACATTAGCTAGTATATAGCTAATACCTTCAAGGTTTGGACCTAAAATCCTAGGTATGGACTAGTGTTACCTAGAATTGACTAGTTTGACCTAGATTGACCAAGTTTGACTAGTTAGACTTAGAGTTGACCTATTTTGACTATTTTAACCTAGTTTGACCTAGAAAATGCTTGAGACCTAGAAATTAACTAGTTTAACTTCATTATCATTCTAAAACACTGTTTTGACTTGATATTCCATATTTAGGACCTTATGACACTGATACAGATATTGTTTGACATTCTACACCAGATTTCAGGCGAGTACATTATTTGATAGTTTCAATTATTTGATAATTACTATATTTCAAGTACTTAGAAATGTTACATCTGATTCTTGACACTATGGTACACGAACTGGTATATAGCTTGGATCTTCAATCATGATATCTTACAATGGTTATCATATTGACATCATACACGACATTGACATTAGACATCGTACTTGGTATTATTTTTGGTTATTGATTGTGTATCATAACGTGTCATAGTTTGATCCACTATACTAGTTGGGCCGGAAGAAATGTTAGTAAGAGATGTGATTATATTTCTATTATAAATTATAAAATATTGTTAGTGTTAATCATACATCTCACGTATGATTAGCCAGGACATTTAGCTATCGTACAAGTTCCCAAGCCGATCACATATTAAAACTAGTATTTCAAACACTTAGAACAGTTACGGTTCTTCATATTCAGTTTCATAGATTATATTGCCTTGTATCTGATATTATAGTTTTTTTCTCTTTTATTTCATATATGCACTGGCTATACCCTACTGCTTACATTGTTTGCTCTCATTACTATTTGCCATTGCATCAGTTTATTATTTTCTTATTGTATATAGCATTATCTATTTACTGTTTTATAGTCTTTGTCAATTAATTGGAACTGTTATTGGATTTTACTTCGCTCCATCCTGACTGGATATATTTTTCAGATAATTTAGAGAATTTTTATCTTACTTAATACGGGTCACAGGAGGGAGTAGTTGTAGAGGTCTGACCAACGTCGACAGTTATCTTAGATACCATTTACTTAGCTTCTGTACTGGATATGTCTTCAGCTTAGACATTGGACATATTATATGTATTTGAGATTCATTGTGCTTTGTTGATAAATTATTTAGACTTGGATTTGGTTGTAGTTATGACTTTGTGATTCTATTATTCTATTTGATATCGTGCCATTATCTTCCTCTAATTTTATTGTGGTTGAGTATTTATTTTTAGATCATTATCATATTATCTTTCTTTTGGAGTTGAGATATCATTGACATGTTTAGCTTGTATTATTGTGTGAGATTGACTAGATAGTATTATGACATAGACAACGTTCTACCGCCGATACTGCGGCGTAGGCTGGATGTACCCACATACTCGTGCCCTCACACCAGGTGCGGATCATGACACATTTTTTGTGGTGGCCCACGCAGGCAGGCTTTACAATTATTGTGATATGTGGTAGTGCAATGGCTTAGTTGTACTACTACAAGCCTGCCGTAGGATATAGGATATAGGATACTAGGATGAGAGAGGATACTCAATCACAACTAGGACAAACTTTTAATCTATTAATTTTGTTATCCATATTCGTTCTGAATATTTGCTTCTTGAATATTATTGTCCTTCCTTGATGATATCGTATCTTGCGCCTTATTGACTTCTTCTTGTTTCGATTTGTCTTCAGGATAACGCCGAAGACCAGATCATAATGATCAGGAGCAGCTGCATTGTCGAAGAGGTTGATGACTTCTTGACCTCCTACCCAGGGAGTGGCAGGGACTATTTCTTCACCTTTTACCCACATAGGAGTTTTAGCAGCTTTCGGGAGTCCTCCTCTCCCACCTTTCTAGAGGGCTGCCCCAGCTATTTCCGAGAACTTTCGTTCCCTGCCACAGTTTTCTTTTTCTGGAGGTGTGCCTGTTGACGGGGCACATATTTTTGCTTTAGTCCAGGGCATAGTGGATGCCCAGAGGATGTCGACGAAGGCCCAGCATATTCAAGCTGAGTCTCAGAGGGTGCATGCATAGGCCCACCAAGCGCAAACTGAGTTGATGAGAGAGAGCATGGAGAATGCTCACTAGGTGGCCCTACAAGCAGTGAGAGAGTTGCCCAATAACATCCTGGCCAGCCACAGTAGCAAAGGCCAGGCACTATAGTGGACTTCAATAGAATGGCACATTGGGAGTTCAAGGGTACCGAGGGGATACTCTACGCTGATGATTGGTTAGAGGATATAGAGAGGAACCTTCGATTGACCTAGATCCCAGAGAGCTTGCAGATCGAGGCAACCGGCAGTCAGATATTTGATATTGCACTCACTTGGTATCGCACGAAGCCCATGCTTACCGCACGAGGACTTACTTGGGAGGCTTTCAATGAGCTTTTCAAGAAAAAGTTCTTCCCCAACGTGACCCTGGAAGCTTTGGAGAGTCAATTTTATGACTTAGTGGAGGAAAATATGTCGGTTAATGAGTATGCCGCAGAGTTCTTTCGATTGAGCCATTTAGTAGCATCCATGGTTTGGGACCCAGGAGATCAAGCCCAAAAGTTCAGGAAGGGGCTGATGAGAGAAATCAAGTCTCACGCTTCTAGTCGTCGCACCGCTACCTTTGAGGAGATCTTGATAGATGCCCAGATTACTGAACATAATCTAGATCTCAGACCCAAGAGGGGTCACGATATTTCTTGAGGTGCGAGTGGCACCACGGGACCGGCCAAGCATCCCTATATTCAGCAGCAGTCGAGGAGGTTTCAGGAGCACCAGACACTGGTTCGTGTCCAGCAGGATCAGCAGCAGCCTTCAAGGCAGACCCAGCAGGCTCTTACTTGTCATTTCTATAAGAAGCCAGGTCATCTTTGGGAGAGCTGCAGAGTGAGACTGGGACTTTGTTTGTACTGTAGCGCTATGAGACATCGAGTGAGGGATTGTCTCCTAGCTCCTTCTCTTCCCGGTCAGTGCCAGCTCCAAATCAAAGAGGTCCAGTTAGGCCACATATGGAACCGCAGATTGCCCAGCACCCGCGGAGGGAGCCGCCCCAGCAGGTAGGGGCATTTGTGATGACGGTCGAGGAGATCGATGTTGCAGGTGATGGGTTCGCATGTTATTTTCTGTTCTTTCTTCCTGTCTTTTTCTATCTATTTATGGATTGATCGATTGATTCCTTAGTACCTTTAGTTTGTATCAGTGGATTCTATGCTAGAATATAATTAGTAGTGACCTGACAGAGACTGCAATATCATGACAAGTAGGACCATAACCATGCATGAGATGATACTTAGTGATTTCTTTAGATTGCACGTTGTAAGATTTTAGATAAGACTTTCTTAGACCTTGATTGTTGGGGGTTTGACCGTAGTGAAGATTTTAATGAGTATGTTATTACTGTCCAGAGAGAGACGATGTGTCTTAAATTTTGAGGACAAAATTTTTCTATGGGGCTAGACTTGTACCATATTTCTAGAATAAGGGTATTTTTGTTATTTTGTATTACTATAACTATCGTGTGTATATTTTATTTAATATATAAAGTATATGATATATATTATAAATAGTATTATTATAGGTTAGTGGATTAGACTAGTTAATTAGATTTGACACTAGTGGACCTAACTAGACTTGACTTGACTCATTGATTCAATTAAATAGTTAGTAATAGTTTGACTCATTAGTTTAGGAGAATGAGTTAGTTATTGAGTTTAGACTATTTGACTTGAGTCATTAGTTAGTCATGAATAGATTTAGTCTATTAAACCTATTTAGACTCAAGAATATAATATTTTTTCTATATGATTAGTTGATCATATTCATGAGAGAATGAGAGGGGCCTTTAAGTCAATCAAATATTTCTCAACCTAACCCTAACCCTAAGAGGAAGCCTATATAAGCCTTCATTATTCATTATAGCCCCATTTGCTTTCCTGGTTAGTTCATCTCCAAATTGAGAAGAAAACCCTAATCAATCTATTTTAAATCTCATCCCTCTCATTTTTATTTTCTAAGGAGTCTAAGGAGCTTGTCATTCATAGAGAAAGCTTGAAGAGGAGTCCAAGTATTGAGGATCGTGTCCGCTTCATCTTTTTTATGTCCAAATTTAGAGTTCTTCAAGGAGGTCACTCAAAACCTAGGTAATTCTCTATTTCCACTCTATTTATGATTAAGAACACACATTGAACCTATATGAACCCTCCCATAGGTGGAATTTTCTTTCTATGGCTAGATCAAGGTGCTAGAAGCCCTCATTTATCTATATCTATAATTTTTTTCTTATGGAATGTTATTTTGTGCCTCAAATTTGGGGGGTTTGCCCAATTAGTGTCACTCTTCACTATATATATATATATATATATATATATATATATATATATATATATATATATATATATATGGAGCTATGCATATGTGGACCAATAAAAATAGATTTCTACATCCCATGTGCACCCATGTGCACTAGTACATTCCATTCATATATATATATATATATATATATATATATATATATATATATATATATATATATATATATATATATGTAAAAAAAGGGATACAAACCATAGGCTCATATTCTTACATGAGCCAATACATATGTAGACCAATAGGAATGTGTACTAGTGCACATGGGTGCACATGGAATGTAGAAATCTATTTCTATTGATCCACATGTGCATGGCTCCCTATATATATATATATATATATATATATATATATACTAGTTATTTAGATATGATATTATATGTGTTTAATGTTTTATAGGCTTTGGAGTGGTGTATCATGGAGTGATACATAATGGTACACACCATGTGTTCGATATTGGGTTATGTAGGGAATGCAATGGGTAAATGAGCATTATGGAGGCATGTATACATGTGTGTTGGGTTTAGATTTAGAGTAAGGTAAATATGTATTGTGTGGGGGGAGGGGGTGTGCTTGTACATACATAAGTGCATTTGAGGTGAGTGAACTGTGTTCACAGTGTGCTCGAGTGTGGACTGTGCTTGGTAAGTGAACTGTATTCACAGTGTGCTCGAGTGTGGACTGAACTGGAAGTCTGGACCAGTGAGCAACATCTGAGATGGAGCTCCAACATCTCAGGTCTGCAACTGAAGCCAGATTTGCATCAAGGTGCAAGCAGTGAAGCATGCATCTGCAGCATATCAACTAGGAGACAACAGCAGACCACTTGTTTTTAAGTGTGTATCTCCTTAGGTATGTATGTGTTTACTTACATACTTGTGAGTGTTATCTATGTCTCTTCCTTATATATGTACATATGTGAGATATTAGAGTGTGAGGGAAAGGTTGTTGTATGAGATGTTAGGATGGGGAAATACAATGGGTATCTGATACCAGTGTGTGAGGTGAGTATTTGTATTAGATTTTGCATTAGTAGGTAACAGTGGATATGTGTGGATGCCTTAGGTGTGTGTGGCTTAGAAGATGAGGTATTTGTAAGCAAGGTCTGCTACAGGATCAAAAGGGAAGTTTGAATGGCACTATATGTGCAATGGTTAGATCTTCATGCATTAGTGAGAAGTGTGGAGGAAGGTAGATGTGAGGGTGTGTATATGCAACAGTGTGTTGGTGTTGGTGGTTGTGTAGTAGCTGATGTTGTTAGTATTGGTGATGGGTTGTAAGTGTTCAGAGCTTGGAGAGGGGATAACATGTTTGAGTGTGAGGGCTGTACAGTAGCCTCATGTGCACCAAAAATGTATCCATGAGTGAATCAATGTACGGGTAATTGTGTACATATATCAACTGTGGGGTTAGTAGCAGACATTGGGACTAAGTGAGTGTGTATTAAGTATAGAAGATGTACAGATATGATATGGTTTGTGTGTCTGTGTAATATAGTGAGTGTGTAAAGTGTTGGATAGGAGCAGCAACAACTGCAGGTGGTAGGGGGAATAGACCATTATGAGTGTGCTGTATGTGTGGTGTTGGAGAGTGGGGTTGAGATCAGATTTAGTAAAATATAAGGGTATGTTCAGTTACAGATATACATATTCATGGAATGTGTGTGTGATTTTTAATAGGGTGTTTAGTTCCAAGCAGTATGTGGGGAGTAGAGGGGAAGTAATTATAAGTGGGAGCTTGGTGTATAGGTGCTGCACTTGGTGTAGGAATGATGGGGAGCTCGGGTTCAGGGGTTCAATAAGCGGACTTGGGATATAAACGAGGTTGATACTAAATGGTATCATGAAGATAATAGCATCTGTATCAGTAGGATATTGCAGTGCTTTTAGCGTTGCACTTGCAACAGCTATGGGGGTATGCCAGTGCACCCTGATGAACTGGTTTGATGTGGTACAATGGGAAGTGGTTAGGTGCATGCTTGATTGCCAGGACACTGAAGGAAATAGTTGGGTTCAAACCTATGCACAAGAGGGCACATGTATGTGGAGTCAGTTTAGTGGCTATCCGAACTTATGGCATCAAGTAGCAGCAGCTACTTGTTATTTGTTCTACAAGGGTGCAGACAGATAGTTAGGTGCAGTAGACTTTGTATGTGGGATAGACTGAATAGGTGTCAATAAGAGTATACTAAGTGTTGTGTAATAGTATGAGGTTTAACGTATTAGTGTTGGGGATAAGGTATGGATGTAAGTTGAGGTCACGGTAGTTATTAGTATATTAAGGTATTACAGGTAACTATAGGTATTGGGTATCAATTCATATCTTGGTATTAATATGAGTTATACATAAGGAATACTTATGCATTAGATAGCTAGTTGTGATGTATATATAATGGTGGGTATGGATGAGAGTATATGATACCTTAGTGTTAAGTGCATTATTGAGGTAATGGGTAGGATATATTTATTAGTTAAGGTATTGGTATTGATGTATCAAGATACCAATAGTAATAGTGATGCTAAGACAATATTAGAATAGTTGATAACTAGTGTGTATATATATATATATATATATATATATATATATATATATATATATATATATATATATTGATACTTAGTATATATGGTATCTTAGCATCTAACATTAGCTAATATAGCTAATACCTTCAAGGTATGGACCTAGAAACCTAGGTATGGACTAGTGTTATCTAGAATTGACTAGTTTGAACTAGATTGACCAAATTTGACTAGTTAGACTTAGAGTTGACATAGTTTGACTATTTTAACCTAGTTTGACCTAGAAAAGGCTTGAGACCTAGAAATTAACTAGTTTAACTTCATTATCATTCTAAAACACTATTTTGACTTGATATTTCATATTTAGGTCCTTGTGGCACTGATACAGATACTTTTTGACATTCTACACCAAATTCTAGGCAAGTGCATTCTTTGATAGTTTCTATTATTTGATAATTACTATATTTTAAGTACTTAGAAATGTTACATCTGATTCTTGACACTTTGGTACACGGACTGGTATATAGCTTGGATCTTCAGTCATGAGATGTTACAATGGTTATCGTATTGACATCGTACACAATATTGATATTAAATATCGTACATGGTATTGTTATTGGACATTGATTGTGTATCGTAACGTATCATGGTTGGATCCACTGTACTAGTTGGGCCGGGAGAAATGTTAGTAAGAGATCTGATCATATTCCTATTATAAATTGTAAATCATTGTTAGTGTTAATCATATATCTCACGTATAATTAGCCAGGACATTTAGCTATCGTGCAAGTTTTCAAGCCGATCACATATCAAAATTAGTGTTTCAAACACTTAGAACAGTTGCAGTTCTTCATATTCAGTTTTATAGATTATATTGCCTTGTATCTTATATTGTAGTTCTTTTCTCTTTTATTTTATATATGCACTGGCTATACCCTACTGCTTACATTGCCTGCTCTCATTACTATTTGCCATTGCATTAGTTTATTGTTGTTTTTTATTGTATATAGCATTCTCTATTTATTGTTTTATAGTCTTTGTCAATTAATTGGAACTGCTATTGGGTTGTACTTCACTCAATCCTGATTGGATATATTTTTCAGATGATTTAGAGAATTTATGTTCTACCTACTACGGGCCACCGGAGGGTGTAGTTGCAGAGGTCTGACCAGCGTCGACAATAATCTTAGATACCGTTTACTTAGCTTATGTACTGGATATGTCTCTAGCTTAGACATTAGACATTTTATATGTATTTGAGATTCATTATACTTTGTTGATAGACTATTTAGACTTGGATTTGGTTGTAGTTGTGACTTTGTGATTCCATTCTTCTATTTGATATCGTGTCATTATCTTCCTCTAGTTTTATTGTGATTGAGTATTTATTTTCATATTATTATCATATTGTCCTCCTTTTATAGTTGAGATACCATTGACAGGTTTAGTTTATATTATTGTGTGAGATTGATTATATAGTATTGTGACCTAGACAACGTTCTACCGCCGATGTTGTGGCGTAGGATAGACGTACCCACGTACTCGTGCCCTTACACATGGTGCGGGTAGTGACAAACCTTTACCGTATTCTTGGGGTATTATGTACTTTAGTATATGTATTTGTCTTTGTCTGTCTCCGTTCTCTAGTATTCTGGTTCTGGGGCATGATAGTCGATTATTTGGAAATATATCTATAGAGAACTCTATCTCTAAGTCGGGCGGCATACCGAAAAACTCTTCTGAAAATACATCAGAAAATTCTACCACAACGAACGTAGCCTCTACATTTTCCCAATCTCGTTGAGTGTCTCGAACGGACGCCAAGTACCCTTCACAACTGGAATGTATCATTCGTCGAACAGATATTGAAGAAATTACCATGTAGGCATTCAACGCAGTACTGCACGTGTAAAAAAATTCGGTCTCGACAGGTAGACGAAATACGACTTTCTTTTCTGCACTATCAATAGTGACCGAACAAGCGCCAAGCTAATCCATCCCCAAAATGATGTCGTAGTCCCTGATATCCAGGACTATCGCATCGAGCGACAAATTCCTTCCTCCGATGCAATTGCAGTCGTCGCGACAAACTGAGTTAGCAGGCAAGTCCTTGCCCGACGGGGTACTGACGCTAAGCTTTAGGCTTAACGTTGTCTGAGGGAATTCGTGTTCCAGGGTGAAGTTCGCCGATACAAAACTATGATTGGCACCATAATCAAATAGTAATCGTGCAGGAACATTATTAAAAATTAATATACTTGTCACTACGGTGTCCGAGACGAACGCCTCGTCCCACATCAATACAAATATCCGGCCCACGACATTCAGATGACGCTTTTGTTGTTGCACATGTCGATTAGCTTGGGATGCTAGAGCTGGATTTTGCAGCGGTGAATAACGCTAAGGGTTTCGGTTAGGGCGATCAGGACAGTCATGAGCAAAATGGCCAAGCCTACCACATTCAAAACATCATATGATTCGTTCGAGATAGTCGTTGGTCTGGTACCCTTTTCGGTTACAACTTGCACAATGTAACCCTTGGATTCTTTCTGAATTATGGCCTTGAGAACCACCATGATTTGGATGATTTGAAGCATTGTGTCCTCCTGTATTACTAGGGCACTTGTGATGAGAATGTTGCACAGCTCCAGTAGTAGTTGAAGGATATTACGGTTCTAGGACGAGGGCATGGTTGAGGACTTCCCGTATCATCTGATATTTTAGAGCGACTACGTATACGTGAATGGAAGGTCGCAGGACGCCTTCAAATCATCTTGCTCGACTCGCCGCGTTGGGTAGATAGGAGCTTGCGAACTTGGCGAGTCGGTTGAATTCTGCGGCATACTGTTTCACAGAGGCTACCAAAAGACTAGATAATTCTCTCAATTTCATCAAATCCATGGTTAGAAATATCCCTTGGTCATGTAAGAACCTTCACATGGTTAGATTTGACTTTCCATTGGTAGATCTAGGCAGTAGAAGCCCTCAATTTGATATATCTAAGTTGGTGTCAAAATTATGGAGCTTAATTTGGAGAAAATTCCAATTATGTCCATTGTGTGTGTATTATATCTTAATAAGGACTATTGATGTTTATTTGATGGTGTGAATGTATCCTTGTGTCCAAATTTGGATACAGAGAGTGCGTATTATGATAAGTCATGATACGGTATTGTAACATGGGTAATTCCTTTGTATTTGTGTTCTATTGTGTCATATTTCTATAAATTCATTTGTATTACTCTATTTTATTTAATTTGAGTTACATTTTCTATAAAAATTATGTTCATGGTATTTTAGTGGTGTAGTGTGGTGATTGGAGTGAGTATCATGAGATTATCTTATATTTAGTGTGTATCATAGAGGGATACACTCTAAGTGTTTGTGGTTATGCAGTATATATTTAGTGCCCATGTATTAGGAGTTTGGTTGAAGAGGAGTTATGCATTGGAATGTTGGGCCCATTGCATTGGGAGCGTTAGAGTTTAGTATGCATTGAATATTTGTGTAGTTAAAGTGCATGTGCTAGGAGGGTGTGCTCGGGTTTCAGTCAGTGAGAGAGAGCACTTGGGCAGTGACAAGTGGATGCTCGGGTAGCTTGTTGTGGACAATGGAGCACTATGTGTGTAGGTGTATATGTGGTGGTGCAGTGGGAGTATTCATGTTGGGTATGTTGAGGATGTTCAGTCGAGATATTGTTAGTAGGGTGAGGTAGCTCAGGTCTGCAGTTGTACAGATGAATGAATGTGAAGAGGGTTGCAATACAAGGGAGAGTTCAGATGAGTGAAGGGATGTATCAGGTGTTGGGTGCTTGTATTGAATTGGAATATTGGTGCAAGAGAGGCAACTATACCAGTATATAGAAATACATGGTGGTAGTAGCATCAGTATTATTGTGTACACATTCATGAGTGTTGAACAAATGAGAGTTTTATACCTGATGTGCTCAGGTTTTTAATACCTGGGTGCATCAAGGTGATGGTGTGTGTAGTAGAAAGGAGAGCTAGTAGCTGCAGCAGCCATAGAGTATCAGTGATGTACTGATACTGTGAGAGAAGTAAACTGTAAAACAAGCAATACATTAGGAAGTGTATCAGTAGCACATGGGAGTGCACTGTGCTACAGTGCATTGCACCTGCACTGTGGTTGTAGTGGTATATTGGTGGCTTATTTGTGAGGGGAATGAAGACTCGAGCAGTGGTTAGATGTGAGGGGGTGTATTAGGTATGTAGGTTGGTGTGTTATGTATGTATTGGGGTAGCAGATAATAGCTAATTATAGGTATAGCCAGAGTGTATGAGTTACACTTAGAAAAAATTGGTTTAAGGGGGAGAACTTATCTTAGTTAGTTAAGATGAGGGGTGTATATGCATGTGTATTTGTTATGAGAGCGTGTAGGTATGTTATGAGTGAGTATGAGGGAAAGTTTTGGATCAGTTGCTCCAGTTCAATGGAGTAAACTATGTATGGGAAGCTTGGGTACTAAACCAATAGGTAGCAGCAACCTGGGAAGGTACCAGTTAAAGTGTGAGGGTATGGGGGATTTGCATAGTATTAGGTTAAGTGGTTAGTGTATCAGGGAGTTGGTTTGTAGAATGTGAGGTTACGGTGACTCCTTATGAAGAAGTGTACCTGTGAAGAATGTGGTGCAAGGTTAGTGTATTCTGGGGATACAAGTGAGGGTGGTGTATCAGTCATGGGTAATGGAAGAAGGTATTGGCAAGTTTAGGTAAGTAGGGTATCCAATTGATACCAAGTTCTAATACTAAGGAATTGATACTTAGTGGTAATGTGATACTAGTGATAGTAAGATAATATAATATCATAGATAAGTTAAGGTAATACTATTAATATTAAGATATTAACTAGTATAATCTACTATACTTAGTATGCCCACTAAACTAGTTATTATAAGATTAATATTGACTAGATTGACCTAATATGACTTTGAAAACCTAGGATAGCAAAGTATGACCTAGTTGACCTAGTATGGACCTAGAAGTGGCCTAGAAATACCACCATTAGTTAGTTAAGCATGATTATTATCCCATATCACTCATTAATACTTATATTCCTTATTTAGGATTCTTGGACTTTAGTGCGAGCACTTTTGATTGTTCCTTACTCCAGATATCAGGCGAGTACATTCTCTGACAATTTTTGCTATTTTGATGATTACTATGATATCAGCTTTGCAGTGTTGTACTTGATTTCTGATATGATGATACATAGATTAGTATATTCTGGATTTCGTCATGAGATATTATTTTCTTGAGGACCCTGTATATGTCATGTTATTCTTGTACATGTATAGACACGATTCAGGAGCAGGTTAGCCCTCTTCTCTATGAATCCTATGTCGTAACGTGTCATGGTTGGATCCACTATACTAGTCGAGAGACAGAGAAAGTATTAGCTAGTTATGTGATCATATCCCTCTACTTGTGCATAACTTACCCTCACCACACGCATAGTGTAGCCTGATCTTATTACTTGTGCATAGCTCCCCGTATATGATTGGCATGATCCTCTTATTTGTACTTGTGCATAGTTAATCATACATGATTGACCTGATCCCTTACCCGTACTTATGCATAGCCAATCATAAATGGTCGAACCTGATCCAGATCCCAAGTCGATCACATAACAAACTAATATTTTAAACACTTAGCTAGTTTACTTTATTCTTCTATTCCAGCTTGTACTTAATAAGACTGATATTCACCTGCTTACTCACTGCTCATTATTTTACTGTGATTGATGTTTCTTCTGTATCCTTATATTACCAGTATTATATTTTTATCATGTATATTCATTACTCACTGTTTCATAGTCTTCGTCAATTTTAATTGGAACTGCTCTTAGAGTTATGTGCTTCACTTCAATTCTGACTGGATAATATTTTTTAGTAGTTGTTGTGCTCTATATTTCAGAATTTCAGAGTGATGCTATAGACATGACTGCTCTTACATTATGGATATTGAGGTAAAAATTATAGAGATCTAGGCTAGTGTTTCTTATTTCATATCATGTCTAGTTTTATTCCTTTAGAATATTATTTGGTTTATCTTTCTTATTCATTCTGCCTTCAGATTCTTATGATTGAGTACATGATAGAACTAATAGTATTAGTATGATTGATAGATAGATATTGATGACCTAGACCACGTTCTACCGCTGATGCTGCAGCGTAGACTGGACATACCCACGTACTCGTGTCCCGATCATCCGGGTGCAGGTCGTGACATGAAGGTAGTCACATCCTTCGCCTTTTCGGTTCGAGGGGTCTCGACTTTTTTCGCTGGCGTCTCCACCTGTGCTGATGTCGTTGCAAAATTATTGGAGGCAATGGTATGAACAATCTGCTACAGGGCTTCCACCTGCTTCTGTTGGACCGCAAATTAGGCTTCTAAGTATTTTTTGAATTTTTCCTGCTGAGCCTCGTCCCTCTGTTGTTGCGCCTCGAACATGCGCATGATCCGCTCAACTGGGTCAACGGGGGGGGGGCACAGGTGGTTGGCTCTCAGAGCTGGCCGAAATGCCAAAACTACTTGCTTGCACTTGCGCATCTACTTGCGCTTGTGATGTTCCATGTGCTTGAGCCATTCCTTCAAAATATAGAAACTTACATCAGTCTCATAGAGTATTACGGACTCACTATATGGAACACATCTCATTTTGGCCAAACAATTTTATGAGTTTAACTTGGAGGGGCAGGGTCGTTTCAAGAAAACTTTTTCTAACACGAGGCCAAAGTATCTGAAGTCGGGCTCTGATACCAATATGTAATGCTGAGGCGTGCCCGCACAAGGCCTAGCATAATGATATATAATGATATATATATATATATATATATATATATATATATATATATATATACAACTGCAGAGTGCACAAGTTAAAGAACACACATTGAAATAAAGAAAAGTTTTCTTTATTAATAATGTAAATCTTTGTTATAAACTCTTGACTCAAAAGTAAAGGGGTATCGCACGGGCTTACAAGATAGACGCAAAAGATAGTCATTCCATACATTACATCATATACAAGAACTTCAAAAGATAATAGACCTGCAGGCGAAGCTATCATGACCCGTACCCGGTATAGGGATGCAAGTAGTGAACAACGCCCAACCTACACCACATCATCGACGGTAGAACGTTGTTTGGGTAAACTATCTATCAATCTAATATGCCACCAATAATATAAATATACTCAATCACAGATCTAAGATAGAAATATAGCACAAATATGATAAAAGAATAGAAGAGTCATGAATATAACTCATGAGACAATAATAACATCAAATGAGTCAGAGAAAACTGAGAACAATGCTTGAGACAAATCCAGTACAAAAGAATTAATAACTAAACTATGAAGCTACGAGTCCTAGGTTGTTTGTCTCAGTTGGGATGAGACCCTCCTGAGCCAAGGTCTCTGGCTCTAAGCTAACCACGTCCTGAGGCCCATAATGAGTGGGGTAACACTCCTCAGTGTCATCTAGGAAAAATATATCCAGTCAGAAAAGGAGCACAGAACATCTCTAACAACAGTTCTAATAAATGATATAAACTATATAACAATAAATAGATGTAAAATATACAAGATGTAACATATAGATACAAAAGATAAATAATAACAAAAATACTGAAATAAATATAGGAATGAACAATATGGCAATGAACAAGAATACTAATGACTAAGTGAGTGAGTACCAGCTTAACATGTGATCGGCTTGGGAACTTACACAAGGATAATGGCCTGGTTAATCATACGTGTGGTGTATGATTAACAATCACAAGTAACAAGACATGCACAAGGAGGGTATGATCACATATCTACACTAAATACTCTTTGCGTCCGACTGGTATAGTGGATCCAACCATGGTACGTTATGATACGGGTTACCACAAGAAGGGCCCTACTCTTCTTATGAACCAATGTCTGTATATGTACAAGAAGAACAAGGAAATAAGGCTTGCACAAGATACACCGTAGATACCAAGGAATAACATCGCATGACGAGATCCGGATATACCAATCCGTGTAACCATCGTATCAAGAAATCAAGGATATCTACACTGGATACAAGAGACATAGAGGATATCATAAATAAGAAGCTATCAGAAAATGTACTCGCCTAAAATTCGATGAACAGTATCACAGATGTCCTGTATGGTACCTCAAAGACTTAGATATGGAATATTACATGAATACAAGGTTTTGAAATAAAAATAAGTTAAATTGGTCAACATCTAGGTCAAAAAGCCATTTCTAAGTCAAAACAGTCAAACTAGGTCAACTCTAGGTAAAATTGGTCAAACTTGGTCAAACTACCTATTTCTAGGTTGTATGAGTCTATCTCTAGGATATTGGGTCCATACACTATGTAACTAGGTCTCACTAGCTAAACTAGGGTACTAGAAAACCAATAGGATACCGTATCATAAGATACGCAATTTAATTAGATATAAAATATCACAATATGTATATACAATCAATAATATCTAATATTCCTAATTAGACTAATGCTAAGTGGATACCTTGGCTTTGAACCAATGCGGTATCGCACCACTACACACCCCTCTTGATACTCGAATCCAATACCTTGAGTATCAACCCGATACCTTGACATTTACCTTGGTATCTCAAGGTAATGTCAATTCTAGTATATATTAACTACCCAACTCCAACTATATATTAATATATATTTACTAATACACAACTACTATACTAACTATTAATACATATATACATATACACATACCTACATACATACATATACATACATCTAGGTATATCACTAACTACTACTAATAACAAGATAACTACTAACTATTTACTAAACTAACTAATAAACCTAACTACTAAATAAACTAGCTAACCAACAAGCTAACTAGTAACTTAACTAGATAACTATCAAACTAACTAAACTACTAGTTAAGTAACTAAACTAATAACAATAACTAATTATCTAGGAATTTACCTACTGATACATGCTGATACCCTGTTGTTCACTGATTTGTTGCACATCACAGTTGCTGCATATTGGTGCATCTGTTGATATACTGGAGTTGCTGCTGCACGAAGCTACTCGAACCTGATGCTGCTGCTGGAGCTGAACTGCTGCACTGCCTGCATTGGTTGTTGTTATGCACTGCACGATGCTGCAGGCTTGTTGCTGTTGTACTGCAGCAATGGCTACTGCAACTCGCTGTACTGCCTGCCTCGTTGTATGCTGATGCAGCTGCTGTGCCTCGAGTCAATGCTTGTTGTAGCTGCCACTGATGCTAGTTCCCTGTTGTTGATTCACTGATGCACTGCCTCGATCCCCCTCACACACATCCACACAGCCACACACACAACCACCTATAAGCACAAATACTTCTATGTACATATATATATATATATATATATATATATATATATATATATATATATATATATCACTAATAATTATAAACAATGCAAATTTAATCTAAAAATGCAATAAAACAAACAAGTGGAGTGCATCGCACCCGTATCATACTAGATCTATGATACGCTTGTGATACGAGTCCATCACACAACCAAATGTACCCCGAATGACACGAGCAAGTCTAAAATAGTATATATGAACAATACGAAGAGTCAAATACACATCTATGTGTCCGTGTCAAAATATGACATGCACAAACTCCCGTGTCAGAGAAAAAACCCCAAAATCAACTCGTATCTCCAAATTATTGGGATACGGCCTAGACGTATCCAATTGTGGATACGACACTAGCCACACACAATCATACACATGTCAATTTGGTCTAATTGACCCATTGAGAAACACAACATGTGTTAATCTCGAAATTCCCCCAAAATTGACACAAAATACACCATAACTTTCTTCATAGGCCTCCTATGAACCTAATTTCAATTCCTCTGGGTAGCCTTAGCATATGGGGTAGTTCTTAGCGATTAAAACACAGATTTAGAGTCTACACAAAGAGAAAAAACTGAATTGTACCTATTGGGAGATGGATTCTCAATGAAACTTCTAATTTATGATCCGATACAGAATCAAACTTATTTAAATATTCCTGTTATTCTATACTTCCTTGAAAAAGGCAATGGAGTTGGACCCTCATGTCGATCCGAATGAATCAGTCTTTCCGCAAAGGTAAATCCTTACCGAAAAGAGCCTCCAACTTGTAGATCTTTGCTCCTCCTTGTAGATCCTTACTTTCTCTTTGTAGATCCTTGCTCTACTAGCCTCCAATAGTGATTAGGGAAGTAAATGGGAAAAAATTTGGTATGAAAATAAAAAAATTGGGAAGAGGAAGAAATTTGGTATGGAAATAAAAAATTGGGAAGAGGGAATTCTAGATCTAGAATTGTGATAAAAATGAGGAGAGAGAAATTTTTCTCCTATACTATCATGGTCGGCCACTAGCCCCCTCCCCAAGCTACTATACAATGTCTAAAATATCCCTTGGGTCTCTCATGAAGAAATAATTAAGGAGGGAAGGTTCTAGTCTAATGGGTTTAATTTAATTATCATCCTCCTAATGAATGGGCTTATAATGGGCTCAATTCTAACTAAATATAAATGTTGGTCCATGGATCTAATCTAAACTACTTAGGTCTACTAATACAAGTCCAAAATAATAAAATAATATCTAACAATAATTAAATAATACAATATGCACAATATTTAATTAATTATAAATGACCAAAATATCCTTTCCTAGAAAATATGGTAGTGACAGAAGCTATCGCCTTAACTCGGAGCTGCATAAAGAGTAGGCACGAGCTCCGGGATATTTGTACAAGCGCTCCAAAGTTGTAGTCGAGACACAGAGCTTCTGCTCCTCACCGCGTGGCCTTGGCTCGGGGAACCTGCTGCAACGAGGGTCAGTACTTCGAAAAGTATCGGTGAGGGAGAGCTAACCAACACACCAAAATTGACATAGTATTCATGTGAAGCAATACAAGTTATTATTGTGGTCTTTCTATCTTGTCTTAGTTCAAGTTACAACATGCAATAGATATAAAATGATTGAAACAACAAGCCACCGTTCGGTGACTTTTACCTCCCCGTCTGAACCACCTGCACAAAACTTACATTGTCCTTCCCTACCACGAAGACGTAGTTAGTTTACACAGTTTAAATATACATAGGTCACTGGATCCAAGAGCCATTTAAGGACATAGTCTAGACGGTCGACGGTCCATGAAGCGTGGATAGCGAGCCCTCGGTATAAGCCCCTGCCTCGCCCCGTGCTTAAACTGCTAGCACAACTATCCGAGTTTTGCCTAGGTTAAATCGGGTCCGGTGTCCCGACGGCCGTTCGCAGGAACCATAAACCTTGTGCACAAGTTGTCCATGACCAAACGATGTCTAAAACACTAAGTTATCATATGAAGCATTACAAGACATACAAATTAACATAACTACTTAGCACAGTATGATGGTAGAGTCTATCTGTTCAAATGATCACATTGTAAATTATGTTATATACATTGCATAGTTATAGATGAATAATTTTTAGCTACAACTGAAACATAAATAGATACATGCATAGCAGACAAGCACGCACAATATGATCGAACGGTGCATTTGTGTGACAAGCATAAGTGTTCCAAGTTTTATTTCTTATTATCTTGACTCAATTATTATTATTATGGTATCATTGATCGGAACGCACAAACTAGTCAGATTATTAGGAGTAAAAACTTGGAAGAAGGAAGCTAATCAAAAGTAAGGCCACTCACAAGTTGGTGAATCGGTGTAGAGAAATAGAAGATCTTTAAGACTTCGCTCTCACGTTGCCTACACGATCACCTGCACGCACCAACAGATGATCAATATCTCTTACCTCGGCCTCCCAGAGTTCGATAAGAAATATGAAGTTCAAAGAACGAAAGCAATTAAATTCATCAAAACAGTTCAAGAAAATGTAAGTCACAAAACCAACAAGAAAGTAACCATACGACATCGAAAACGGGCAAAGAAACCAGCACAACGGAAAGGCCCATCGCGACTCTGCCGTCGAGTCCATCCTTAAGGCACGATCCGCTGAATGTGAGACTTAATTTCGAAGAAACTAATCCATAACGAGAAAAGGATCTTGATTCAATCTGTCCCGATCGAACGATACCGAGTATTTTTTTAGTCACGCTTTCCGAACAGGAGGAATGAGGTACTATAATTTGGGTGTAAATTGAACCAAATTAAAAAATGGCGGCTTTTTTTAACTACTAGTTTTTTTGCTAAAATTATGATTCTTACGGAAAAAAATTGCACTTTATCTGTGATATGTTGGTATAAAACAAACATTCATATTAGAGTATAACTTTAAGACAAACTTTTCTATATAAACTTTTTTATTGTATGGTCAATTCTTACTAGTCAATGTGTATAAGGCATTTATGTTCTTCTTTAGTTCTTTAGTATGTCAATTTAGTAGTAAGCTATGTTTTCTTGACTTACTATTTAATGATTTTTTACTTGACTTTACATATGAGTATGAATGGAAGTCATATTTTCTTACATCGATTTCTTGTAAAAATTGGCGTTGAAATCCATGCTAATAAATCAGAGTTATTATTTTTCTTAGTTCTTTTCATTTCTAAAGAACCGACCTTACTAGTTGTTATTCCCGAGAAGGATATAAGATGGTAGAACGCGGGCCAATAACAGTGCTTCTAGCGAGACCTGAAAGTTTGCTTACTACTAGAACCCAAGTTATAGTCGAGACACAGAGCTTCTGGCAAACAAGTTTGCCCTCTGAAGAACTCGATTCCAACTAAACACCAGAACTAAAGGAGAACTTAGCACACAAGAAACTCGCAAGAGTCTCTCTTCAGATGATGCACAACTCCTAAGAGCATATTATAATTTAACAGTAAACAAAAAGAAAACTATAAATAAATATTTTTTCTATTTACGTTCGTAGATGCTACAATGAGACAGAACGGTACAAAGATAAGAAGAAGAAGAAGAAGAAGAAAGATAAGAGGAGAAAACTCCTGCTGGGGTGAACAAAACCACTGTTGCTCAAAGCAAGATTTGCCCTATCCGCAATCTGCTCCCAGGATCCAGCAAGCTTTAAAATATCTTCTGGAACGCTCATGTTACCTCTCTCGGCTCGTACGGATCTCCTGGACTCCTCGATCGGCAGAGCAGCCACTTCAAATCTCTTTCTTTCGAAGTTGTATCTCCCCCAAAAATCTCTCTCTCTAATGAGGGTCGGAGGAGAGTATTTATAGAGGAGTTGGCCACATTATAGGTTACAAAGAGATAAGATCATAATTAATTCAAATCCCACAAAATTTGATTTGAATTAATGACGCAATCTTTCTATAACCGCCTTTAAACAGCTTATTGCACAGTCAGCAAATTAGCACAGTCGCGCAGTGGTGCAACGGCTCTAGGGCTCAGCGCGCAGCAACACATCGACTGTCACTCCCCCTTCCCAAAATATGTATTTTAGAATATATTTATTTTTTGCTTGTATTTATTCCTGATTAGAGTATTTCTTGTTTACATGATCATTATGTTGCATGCATGGAGACTAGACCCTTTTTTGGTTTAACATGGTTCATGGTTTATTTGTGGGTTAGTTTATTCATGAATATGAATCCATGGTCTAAACCTCAAATCATAGCTATATAAGCTAACTTGTTTCTCTCTCTTCCCTCATTCTTTATTTTCTCTTTTTATTTTATTTCTAGGCAAGTATACCTTGCACTACATGAAGAAACCTTTTTGTTTTTGTTTTTTATTCTTTTCTTGCATTTTATTAGTCTATTATGTGCTTATGAGGATTCTGGCCGCTTTTAATACTTGGAGTTCTCGGTTTTGATGGATAGATTTGCTTAGATCTACTTTTCTAACTTAGGGTTTCATGGGTTCCTTGAGTTTTGGGTGGTTTTAATCTACTAAAATCTAGTATATTCGAAAAATAATTTTTGGGAAGGATGGAGCACTTCATTTCGAATATTTTGGCTTTTGGTTCACTCAATTCAGAGTTAAAATATAGTTTTTATGAATAAAATAAATTTTAGATTTTGGAGCTTTTCCGCCATGGCCGAACCTTCTGTTGGAGAAGACGAAGTCTTTATGCGGCCAGCGAGCTATGCGACTGAGAGTGTTATGCGGTCCGAGAGGGTTATGCGGCCAGAGCTCTTGTCGCATACTGACCAGCATGAGTCCATCTTGTTGGACGCATGACTGCCATCGCACAAGTGTCCTTGAACACTTGTGTTCACTCGCTGAATGAATAAGAATTTTGCTAAGTCCAAAATACTCCATGCGGCATGTAACCCCATGCGATACCGATACTTATGCGGCGAGCAGAGTATGCGGGCACCATCCTTGGATGCATGACTCTGAAATTGTGGCACATCTTTTCATGATTTTATCTTTTCTTTCTGACACACTTTATGTCATATCACACTTATGTCACATCACTGACATTTTATTTATTTCCCATCGCTTCATCACTTATCCCGATGAGGAGATCTTAGGCATGACTCCATGCAGCATGACTTCATGCGGCCTGATTTCTCATGCGGCCTTGATCCTTCTGTGCGCATGCCACCTCTTACACACGTTTTATTGGACTAGTTTTGGTTGAATGTTCCTTTGGACTTTATGAGTTGTATGTGTGACTCTGATGACCATAAAAGTATTAGATTTATCTATGCGTCATGACCCGACCACTTGTATCCGTGCTGATACACTTACTACATGCTATGTGTTCCTACGTGCTAAGTGTTCCTACATAATTATATTACATGTTTATACTGTAGTGTACCTATGCGCTACATGACATATAATATGACTCAATCTCTAACATGGACATAAGGGTTAGTCAATGACCAAGCGTGTCTAGGATTTGTTGATTGTTGCATCACTCTGGAGTGAATCCAAATTGAACTATCAAGTGACAAAGTGGATTCGAATCTAGCGTGGTCGTACTACGGTACGTCATATAAAGGGAATACCATGTGACCATGCCATAAGATTCCAGTTAACATTAGGGTTAACTAGACAACTAAACTTGTAGAGCATTGGGAGGGAATAGAATCTCGAGATCGTGCCTAACTAGCCACCTTCAGTCATCTGAATTGGGGTATGCAGGCTAGTCCCCATGGATATTATTAAAAAATTTATTAGTGGATGTGTTCTATGTGATCTTAGCACGGTGGCCCGACTAACCCTGCTAGCACCTAGTTTGATCGGAGGATTCCTATATGCATAATATCTCTGGGATAACCCAGGCTCCATCTAGTAAGCTGTACAAGTGATTGGCCAATTATGTAACTGAGCGTGTTTGTGTATTGTATCTACTTTCAAATAGTCTAGGGACATGGACTATCATGGTGCGATGGTTTAACCCTTGTCCTTGTTTGATTGTCGGGTTATATTATTGTGCCACGATAGTCTATGAACCAAAACTACGAGACAGGACTATATATGTATATATGTATCTATTTCATAACCTGGTTTTATTTTTACATTCGTGCTTCCTTTGTGATACTTGCTATTTAGGGTCTAACCCACTGGTTTGGCATGACCAAGTTTAGAGCCAGTACTCGAAGATCAATCGTACTCCCCACTAAATAATGGCGCGCACTAGACGGATGGCCACTGAGAGAAACGATTGGGTTTCTTCTTTCCTGCTCGTTATTTCATATCTTACTAATTTGGGGCGTTTAGCCACCGTCACTTAATAGCCGTAAATCTAGATATTTAGTTTCCTACATGATTGTAATTAATCAGACTGCAGCTGGTCATGGTCATGTACTCTTGATACTCTGTCAGTCTTCTCATTTTGCATAGCTGGTTTCTTGAATGTTGTAGAAGGGCGTTTGGGACGCCTTATTTCCTTTTCATTTATGTTCTATGTTTACTGTTCTTATTTGACTGATTGTGACAATAGATATTTTGTGTGACCCTAAGTGACTTGCTCTGTAGTATGCACAACCTTGTCTAGTTACAGTCGTGACTGTTGTACGATGTTCTATATATTATATGGGGGAGCTGGCCATGTCCTTCTTCGTATTTTGATACTGGGGTGTGACAGTGGCACATGGCCCAGCACGCATGCACACAGCAATACAGCGGCGCATGACCGTGCATGGCCTGCATCGACCGTACAGCACCCGTGCATGCAACCTCGCTAGCAACGGCTCATGCAACTCGTGCATAAAATGAAATCATGAGCGCATTAAAAGCGCACAAGTGCCATGCGCCGATGCTGACATGCTAAGTACAAAGTACACCAACAAAGCGCCACTTTGCGCCCTTGAGCCCGAGTTCGAGTCTGAGTCTGAGTCGCTAAGCCACTTCAGGGCTTAGCTCCTATGGAAATAATTCCAAAAGCATGACAAAAAGCATAAATGCTTCCATGCGGAGTTAATCTTTTTTTCTCATAGGAAAACCCCCCTACATGGCACCCATGTGCCTCTCGACATCCCATGTGCATACCTCAATAAAGCAAAGCATTATATTGAGCCCACTTGGTGGTATAGCCGATGTGGGACTATGTTTCACTAGTCCAAAGGCAAAAATACCAACAATCCCCCACATATCTTAATATATAGGTTGAGCGTTCCTCACAGTGACTGCCTATCATGCATTAGGATAGATGCCGCTTCGACTTGAATCTTCTTGCATGGGTCAAATAAAAGTACGATACAATAATGGACTAAGCCTTGAATTATGCACCATAGTTGTAATTCTTTCCACTCACACAATGACATCAGCTGTGCTTCTGGTTACACATTAAAGGCCTTTTGCACGCCTGCTTTTGGTGTATGTATTTTGGACATCTACAATTTTTTTCTCAAGAGATGGCCTATATCTCTTTCCATACACTCGAGGTAAGTTCTTTTAAAGAGTCATTGGCATAAAGATTTACGCTTTCTTGCGGTGCTGCGTCGCTATGACATGGCCTTCTGCCGAGGTTCACTCCCTCATGTGGTGTCATCCACTATAGCATGAGGTCTCAGCGTCTTTGTAGTACCAAACTACCCAGCATGAAGCCTTGCGCTTTCTTGCGGTGTTACGCTGTTGTGACATGTCTTTCTGCCGAGGATTTACATATTTTACCTCTGTGGTGTCACACCACTGTAACATGAGGTCAAAGACCTCTTTTTAGTGATGCTTACCACTCTTAATTCTACAGCATTAGGCTACCTACCTATGTGCGGTGCTACGCCGCTATGACATAAATTTGTCCCAAGGATTTATATCTTTTACCTCTTGGTGGTATCATGCCATTGTAGCATGAAATATAAGTCCCTTGTAGTGCTGAAATTATAAGCTTCATATAAAGCACACCGGACATTCACTCTGCCCGAGAACTCATTAAGGCGTCAAAGCCATCCTCACACAAGAAATATTCTGATAAGAACAAATAGTAAACAATAATGGTTCCAGCTATGTATCCCACAATGTCCCCGAGGACTACCCAATGTAACTGATATTCTCCCAGTCAATGATCCTCTTTGAACCAAAAGCTAGATGCCTAGTAGATTTCTCTTTAAACTAATAGCATAAAAGTTTATGGTAGAATTACAAAGACACAATATCAGAATATCTTCAAGCCCATTTTGATTATTGTGTCATCGACCAAATGGTGCTTGAGACCTTTAGTGAAAAGATCAGCTAGGTTCTTCTGACTCCGAACATCAATCACGGCAATGACTCCAGTCTTTATCAGATCATTCACTACCATGTGCATCAACCGCACAGTCCTTTTCTTACCGTTGAAAAGGTCATTTCATTCTACTGCTGTAGTCGGCTGGTTATCGCAGTAAATTTGTACTGCCAAAATCTATGCAGCAACCAATGGAAGACCATACATGAGCTCCTAAAGCCACTCTGCTTTATCTGCTGCAGCTGCCAGTACATAAAACTCATATTCCATCGAGGAATAAGAGAGCATAATCTGCTTCTTCGACTTCCATGATATAGCAGCTCCACCCATGAAAAAGATATCCTCCTGCGAACATTTTGCTCTCTACTTTTGAATACTAGCTTGCATTACTGGAGCCTTCCACTACTGTCGGATACCCGCGGTAGTACAATGCATACTTCTGAGTCCTCCTGAGATATCTCATCACCCTCTTCACAGCCTTCCAGCGCTCCACACCTGGGTTGCTCGTGAATCAACTCAGCATCTCTACGACGAAAGCTATATCAGGCCTTGTGGCAATTGTTGCATACATCAAACTCCTGATAATGCTTGAATAGTCCAGCTGCCTGACGCTTTTCCTAGGATTTGACTTTAGCTTTTTGTCACACATGTACGGAGTATCGATCCCTGGTAGATTCTAATATCCATAGCGTGTGAGCATCTTCTTAATATAATGAGACTATGACAGCGCCACTCCAGGGTCTATCCAGATAATCTCTATCCCGAGGATAATATCAGCTTCCTCCAAGTCCTTCATACTGAACTTGGATGAGAGGAACTTCTTTGTCTCAGTTACTCGTACTAGATCTGTGCCTAGGATCAGCATGTCTTCCTTTTATAGAAAAACGATGACTCCTCTCCCGTCAGTGAATTTTGTGTAAACATAATTTTCTGTCTCGCTGACCTTGTAGCTATTTGATATTATGACTTCGTCAAACTTGTCGTGCCATATCTTGGGAGCTTGATTTAGACCGTATAAAGATTTTACCAACTTGCAAACTTTGTCTTCAAGACCTTTGACGACAAATCCTTCTGGTTGTTGCATATAAATCTCTTCGGTCAACTCTCTATTCAGAAATGCTATTTTGGCATCCATCTGATAAATAACTAGTTTATGAATTATGCTCATAGCAATTAACATCCTGGTGGTCATCATCCACGCTACTGGAGCATATGTGTCTAAATATTCGATCCCTTGCTTCTAATAAAACTCCTTGGCAACCAACCTTGCCGTGAACTTGTCAACAGTCCCATCGACCTTTATCTTCTTCTTGAAGATCCACTTGCATCCGATTGGTTTAGCCCCATCAAGCAGATCGACCAACACCCAAGTGTTATTGGAGGTTATTGAGTCATACTCGTTATTAATAGCCTTCCTCCAGAAAATAGTATCTCTGGTATTTATCGCCTCATCATAGAAAAGCGGTTCTGCTTCCACATGATAGGTGACAAAATCTTCTCCGAAGTCATTCGATCTCCTCACTCACTTAGATACCGGTTCTGCGATCTCTGGTTTGAACATTGTCTCTGGTATGATAATTTTTCTTGGATTACATATTCATTAGAAGCGTTAGCCACCTGTGCACCCACACTATACTCTAGAATATCTGCGATAACAATATTCTTGTGCCTTTCAAATTTAATTTCAAATAATTTTGCATTGCGAGTTTCAATGATATGATTGATTATATATCAAAAACCTTCGAGCATCACTCTTCTCAACATAACCTAGGAAGATGGTCTTCGTAGTCCTCATACCCAACTTATGTATCTTTAAGTCCGGGAGCTTCACATATGCCAGACACCCCCACACTTGAATGACATTCAAGTTGGGTCTGACTTTGAACCATAGTTCATGAGGAGTGACATCGAAACTTGCGTACGATACTCTGTTCAGAATGAACGTAGCCGTCAACATAGCTTCTCCCCAGAAGTAGTTTGGAAGACCCACAGTCAACATCATTGAGTTTATCATCTCTATCAACGTCCTATTCTTTCTCTCAGCTACTCCATTTGATTGAGAAGAATACGGAGCAATCATCTCATTGGCAATTCTATGTTCTTTGTAGAAGGATGCGAATTCAATAGACCTATACTCTTCGCCTTGATCACTTTTAAGTCTCTTGAGTTATTGCCATGTCTGACGTTCAGCTTCAGCCCTGAACTCCTTAAACTTCTCGAATGTTTCATCCTTGACTTAAGCAGATAGATAAACACATACTTTGAGTAGTCGTTGATGAATGTAATAAAATACTTCATCTTGGCCTTTGTGGGGAACTGCTTGAAGTCATAGATATTTGAGTGTACCAACTCCAGAAGATATGTGCTTCAGTTAACCCGCTTGAACGACTTTCTAGTGATCTTTGTCTGCGCACAAATCTCACACTTCTCTACCTCCTTACCCCCATATTTAGAGATAAGCCCTAGACTAGACATTTTGTTTATTCTTTTACAATGAATATGTCCTAGTCTATTATGCCATAACTCAAAAGAATAACTAGAAGAAGAGACTGCATTTATCATTATAGCAGGAATTATAATTTAAAGTTTAAACATCCCTTCGGTACAAAATATTTTTTCGAAGTATGTTCCTTTGTAGGACATCACCATCTGTCCAGCATTGATGTCCATCCTCAAGCCTGCATTGCAGAGCAGACTTTCTGAGACCAGGATCTTGGCTATCATTTGTACGTGCTTCACATCCTGAAGCGTCAGTGACTTCCCCAAAGTCAGGTTTAGTACCACCGTTCTAGTCCTAATTACTTCAGCTTGTGCGTGGTTCGCTACCATAACCTTCTCAGATGTGGGCTTGTAGGTGGTGAACAACTCCATATTTAAGCAAATATGGCATGATACACCAGTGTCCACCCACCAGTCGGTGTCGATATTTGTTGTGACAATCTGTGCAATCATAGCAATCTTGTTAGGCTCACATTGCTCTATCTATTTGGGCTTGGATCTGCAGTCACTCCGGTAGTGGCCCTTCTTGCTACAGTTAAAACAAGTCACTTCTGACTTGGGCTTTGGCTTGAACGAAACCATCTTCACCTTCAGATGGGTGAAGTTTTTTCTTGTTGTGAGAAGCCTTCTGCTTTCCCCTAGAATTACCAGCATGTACCAAGTTGCCCTTTGCCATCTGCTTGGACAGGGAGTCCAACTTTAGTTTTCCCCTGACTTCATCTTTTATGTGAATCCAGTGAAGAAGATCTTCGAGATGGATCTCCATCTTCTTACGGTACATGACAGTTTTGAAGTTGATCCAGCCTGGAGGAAGCTTGGTAACTATAGCCCTACCATAAACTTATCTTCCTGCTTCATGCCTTCTTCCTCCAGTTTTTGCTGCATCTTCAGAAGTTCCTTGACTTGTGGTAGCATTACCTTCTCGTCTTCAAATTGCATAGTGAATAATTTCTCGACGAGATAGATTTTTGATATTTTTTTGTTAGTTTTGTAATGCTTCTCAAGAGATTCCCAGATATCTCTTGCCTTCTCTTTTTTTTTATAGGAATCTGACATCGAGTCGTCCATTGCATTAAGGATTAACATCCTGTAGAGGTCATTGTCCTCCTTCCACTTGGAGTGTGCATCCTGCGCCACACCAACTTCGATCTCTCCTCCATCTTTAGGGATGGTAGGTTCAGGATCAACCAACACATAAGTAACTTTGACAAGACGGAGAATCAGGGAGATCTTCCACTTCTAAATATTGTAGTGTTCACCATCAAACTTCTTAAGATTGTGAAAGCTAGTATCGAGATGGTTTGATAGGTTCTCCATCTAACTCAGATCCTGCTTTGAGATTGTTATTCCCTAGGCAGATCTATGATGGTAGAACATGGGCCAATAATAGTGCTTCTAGCGAGACCTGAAAGTTCGCTCACTACTAGAATCCATGTTGTAGTCGAGACACAGAGCTTCTAGCAAACAAGTTTTCTCTCTGAAGAATTCGATTCCAACTAAACAACAGAACCAAAGGAGAAGTTAGCACACCAGAAACTCGCAAGAGTCTATCTTCAGATGATGCACAACTCCTAAGAGCATATTACAATCTGACAGCAAACAAAAAGAAAACTATAAATAAATAGTTCTTCTATTTACGTTTGTAGACGCTACAATGAGACAGAATGGTACAAAGAGAAGAAAAAGAAAGATCGGAGAAGAAAACTCCTACTTGGGTGATCAAAACCACCGTTGCTCAAAGCAAGATTTGCCCTATCCACGATCTGCTTCCAGGATCCAGCAAGCTTTCGAATAGCTTCTGGAATGCTCGTGTCACCTCTTTCGGCTCACACGGATCTCCTGGACTCCTTGATCGGCACAGCAGTCTCTTCAAATCTCTCTCTCTTAAAGTTGTATCTCCCCCAAAAATCTCTCTCTCTAATGAGGGCCGGAGGAGAGTATTTATAGAGGAGTTGACCACATTGTCGGTTACAAAGAGATAAGATCGTAATTAATTCAAATCCTATAAAATTTGACTTGAATTAACGATGCAATCTTTCTATAACCGCCTTTGAACAGCCTACTGTGCAGTCAGCGCATCATCACAGCTATGGAGCAGCGAATGTGCGCCAACAAAGTGTATCTTTGTGTTCTTGAGCTCGAGTCTGAGTCCGAGTCCCTTAGGGGAGTTAATCATTTTTTCTCTTAGAAAAATACCCCCATATGGCATCCATGTGCCTCTCCACACCCCATGTGCACACCTCAATACAAACAAAGCATTATATTGAGATACCCACTTGGTGGTGTAGCAGATGTGGGACTATGTTTCACTAGTCCAAAGGTAAAAACACCAACACTAGTTGTATTATTACTGCATTTTATAATCCTACTACCGCTGCTACTAGTTATTATTATTTTTGATAAATACTCGTGTGATGATAACAACAATAATATTCATATTAAATAATTTTTTTCTGCATATTGTAGTTTTAAGATGATGAAGATGCTGGAACTCAATAATAATAAAATAATACATTAAAGCCACGACTATAGTAATAATAAGATAATACAATAATTATAATAGTAATATCTACAAATTTGTAAGATTGCTTTGTATAGGGTTAGGCAAGCATGGATAACATCGTACATTAGAAAAATTGGTTTGAACATGGCCAGAATCTGCCAATGTGCCATAACTTGCAAGTTAAAATATATTATATTAAGATTGAATAATACTTGTTATTAAGATTGAATAATACTTGTTATTATCCTTGATTTGTTAGAGTATCCAAGTAATTTATATGAATATGGATTTAGTACATTATTGCTATATTCTGTCAAAATCTTCATTACTTACCTATATTTTCTTGAAACTAGAATCATTAGAGATATTTTAATTTTTGGAAATGAGCAACATGTTATCGGTGACGGTGATACAAATTTGTTTTGGACTCACTTATTATAAACATTATTTTTGTAATATTATTTCTTCAAGCCAGAAGCATTAGAGATTGTGACTTGTTAAGAAATGCACAAACTTACTAAGGGTGAAGATAAGTCATACAAAGTTCTTCACCCTATTAATTCTAAACTTGATGTTTGTAAATTTTATTTTCTAAATTATTTGAAGCTAATGCATGTTTAGCGAGAATAATAGACCTATCTTAAAATAATGTATAAAAATGACTTATCTTATAAATTGATATTTCTAGTTCAAAATCAAGTCTAGAAGTACAAAAGTGCTCCAATCATTTGAAAAGATATTTTCATTTTTTAGTCTTTTTCAAGTCTTTTTCTGATTTCTAAGTTGAGTTGGATAAATATGTTGTGAAAGTTTGTGAGTCCACTTTCTAGGTCTTCTGGATGTAGATTATGGTATTATAAATTATTCTATTAACGTAATGATAAATAAAAAATTTATAGGTCAATTTGCATGTCTGGGTCTTAGCTGACCTTATTGTCACAATATTAGAATTTTTAGCCAGACAAAGAACTCTCAATATTGTTTAGTCACATATTTATATTATGTTAGGTAGACATATTGTTTGCATATAATACGTGAGTTCTTTTGATACATTTAAACAATTCAAGTAAAAGAAAAAACAGTTTAATGATATTGCAAATCCTTTTGAATTTAAGTTTTAAAGTAGAGATAAGTTTGGGTACAAGCCAAAATAGTTCTTCTGAGGAAAATGATGTAAATATTCCTAAGTGATATGGTATTTAATTATTTTCGGACCACCGCTAGGATCTAAGCCAAGTTGATCAAAACTTGATAGGCTAAAGATTTGTTAAGGTCGATTAGGAAAAAATATTCAAACTATTACTCTGATACTCTAGGTTGTCATATTGATTTAATACAGTATTTTTGCATAACTTTAGACTGACATATTTTTGAATGATAAAGATGAATCTTCAAGGATTTAGTATATTATTTGCATAGTCATAATATAATTCACTCTCACCAAATGTAAAAGATTGTTCATCACATAATAAATTTGTTAAGTTTATTTTGTTACGATCAAGAAAATAAGTAAAGTTTTCTATTGAAGATTCTTGAAGACCTATTTTTAATTGTATTTGTCTAGTATTAACTGTGTACTTGTCATAACAACTTTTATATTGTCTCTTCAAAGTTCATGTGTCATCATTTTTTTTATTTAACTCTTTTTTTGACATTTCTTGCATTATGCATCTCTAGGTATTAATTTTTGTTCTTTCGGATCTAATACTTTCTTTCCCCCGTTATCGATGACAAGTAGTTTATTATAAAATTTTCTTAAAATCAATTCTCTCCTATTGAAATATTAGTATTAATACTTCTAACTTCTAGACGTGACATTTGTGTCAGCATTATTTTGTTTTCTACATAATTATTAGCATAATAATTAATATTAAAATTATTAACTTAATCATAATATTGTTCTAAAATACTTAATATTGTTCTAAAATACTTTGATAGTGATGGTTAGAACCAGTAGCCTCATTATCATTGTGATCCATATTAAACTTTTTTTAAAAAATTTAATTTAAAAACTAATTAATGGATGATTGTAAAAAGAAATACAACTATGAATATATATAGATGGAAAACGTATTCATATCCGTATAGAAGTAGGAGATAAAATATGTATCCTTAAAGAAGAAGAAATTCAATCCTAAATCTAATTAGTATCTAATCCTAAATATAATCTAATTAATCTTAATACCCCCTTAAAACTTATGGTTGGTCAAACAACATGAGTTTGCCCAATAAAATCTTCCAGCTGATCAACTAAAGTCATATAGTGTCATGCCTCGATCTCCCGCATATTCAACCATCCCCGCTGAAAGCGAATTACCGAGCCAGTGCTTTCGCGGGACGATCATTCCCATCAGGACGTGATGCCGCATGAGCACAAGCTGCGCCCGCACAAGACTAGGTCCGAACAGGCGATAAAATAACTAAGCCACAGAGTCGCACAGATAGTCTGAATGCAGCGAAATAAGAAACCGAATAGGCGATAGATAACAAGTTCACAGATTCATCATAGCGGAAGCATTGAATGAACACAAGTATGAAACAAAAACAAGCTCTTTATTTATATAAAAATAATGTTAAAAATGGTGTTAGGCCAAGATTACAAGTCGCTCAAGCTTTCTCTCTCTCTCTCTCTCTCTCTCTCTCTCTCGCGAAACAATAAAAGCGTGCCAAGTGGCTTACAACATGGGATGATACATAGATAATATTCCAATATTATGTCCTTTATATGTGCTTCAGCTCTGGACGCAACACTCTAAGGCTCCAGAGCGAACTTCATGTCTTCCCTTATATCCGTATTGAACGAGGTTCTCCCGTACCCTGCAAGTAATCTGGTGGGTTATCAGTACATGAATTCACTGGTGGAGAGGCTTCTCTCCCGCTCGATAAATCCAAACATGTTATATAAGTTTCGTGCACCATCTATTAAGTTATCTTTCTAATCTTGCCTTAGAATCAGTTTTATGGCATAAGATACAAAGCCTAACTTGTGTGGCAGTGCGCCATGCGATATAAGGGTAACACGGTAAAACTTACCAACTTACCATTCGTCCTTCCCTGTCCAAGTATAAACAAAGTTAATCGAATACGAATATATATAATGACTCAAAAATTGCATAAGGAAACACAAGTATCTCGAGCGTGTTTCTGATTCAGGTGAATGATATACTCAGATATGTGATACTCATGTAACTTTATTACTTCGATTGTTCAAATAATTGATATTTGGGTCGTTCAAGTGTTTTATATTCAAATTACTGGTTTCAATACGATAACTCATATACAAATTGCCGTAATCGAGCTTAACTTATTCTATATGAACAAAAGTCGATAGCCTACAAGCCATTGTGGACAGTAGTTCGGGCGGATGACGGTCGTTGCATCTCGGGTAGCAAGCCCCCTACAAGTGCCCGGCTCCTCCATGTTGATGTTACTAGCTGACTACCTGGGTTCTAGCCTAGGACGACACGGTCCTGATGCCCCGGTACACCGTTCGCAGGAACCAAAAACCAAAAAAAATGTGCACAAGTTGTCCACGACGATGTGAGTCTCTTTTATTTTTTCTTGATCACTTATCTTTTCACTGTTTGTTCTTAAGCGGTGATAGTGGTAGCACGACACGAGCCTGCTTCGAGCCAACCCAAATGACGATGGTGGTAATACGACGTGAGCCCGCTATAAGCCATCCCGAGCAATTCTTGTTCTTCTTTACTTATTAGTGTAGTTCAGTTCATTTACTTGATACTTTCATTACTTTCTTATTATTTCTTCTAATATTTTATTATGCAGTTCCCAGTACAGGAAACTGTCTTGGTGATCTTATGGTCCCGAAGCCTTTCCATGTTTCTATTACTTGGCTCGAAAATGGCTATTTTGATAGTCTTCCTGCCTCAAGTGAGTGAATTATTTTAAGTGAAGTGCTTGACTTGTACCATAGTCTAAGTGAAGTAAAATGCACCAATGCGCATGATAGTGCTACGAGGCATAAAGAATGATCTCTACTTTAATAGTGAAACGCATAAGAAAAACTCTATCGAGGCAAACAAATATTTCTATCTCTAGCAGCTGGTTTATATTCCTTGTTCTACACAAGTAATGCAAGACGGGATTATTTCCTTAGCTAGGTGCGTTGAGCTCTCTTTTATTATCATAAAATAAGTGATTTGCCTAGATAATAGCATGTATCGTCAATATTATTAAGTTTGAAGGCTAAGCAAAGACAGGTTCATCGTAGCCACCCACCTTAGCGATAATTTACATTGGCCGAGCGAGACTCCGAGTGTGACTTTGACAGTCTAAGTCTGAAATCCTGAAGGACCAAGTCTGAATTCCTTTGCATCAAGCGAATCATCTTACTAAGAAAGGAAGGACGAACCATTGCACTTGCACCGTTTGAATTGGCTCTCCGTATTGATGCAGAACAGGTCGCTATATTATACAACACTCAGAATAAGTCTCATCGTCAAGAATTCCTGAGCGGAATACAATCTATCGCACGCTGTCGAATCTAACTCAAGAATATCACTCTGTATCACTAGACCCATTCGAACACAACTTCCTACTCATTTTTCTCATTTTGTGTCGCATGCGTGGTGGATCTGTTTCATTGAATGACTCTATCACTCAATTCGAGTTGACTATATCAACTTAATCATCGTATTTTATGACTTAGTCTCTGTAGAAGCCAGTCTCTGTAGAAGCATAAAAAATATGGATCCATGCGTCCAAAAATTATGCGTCCCAAGATCGACTCAGAAGAAATCATGTTACAGAATGACCATACGGCCAAGAAAAAGCAGCATCATATGCCGACCGCTTCATAACTAGTGTTCATGTATTCCATCAGTGCCATGCGCGACTAAATAACTAGTGTTTCCATGCTCCAGCGGTGTCATGCGCCACTAAGTAACTAGGTATCTGCATGTGCCAACAGTGCCATGCTCCACTACCCCCTCAAGCATCCCTGCGCCCCAATATTGGCCACATGAAGATCTGACATAAAGATTATGTCTGATATAGAATCCTGAGAAAAAAAGATTTTCTGGACGCCTCAAAAGATGTGAACAGACTAAGCGACAAGAAGCTTTCGTCGGACTAATAATGACTTATGACAGGCGTGCAGCACCACGTGTACGAGGCCACATGTATCCCAGACTCCATGCGTCTCTGGCCCTATACGTTCCAGAACCCATACGCTCCATGCGTCTCTGGCCCCATGCGTCCCAGACTCCATGCGTTCCATGTGTCTCTGGCCCCATGCGTTCCAGACTTCATGCGCTCTATGCATCTCTGGCCCAATGTATAAACTCCCTAATTTTTTATAATTAAAATAAGTAATTTAAATAAGAATTTTGGAATAATAATAATAATAATAATAAATACTAGTAGCCTTGTATAATGATAATAACAATAGAAATATTTTTTTAAGCTATTATAATAATATTGAGATAATAACAATGATTCTAGAAATAAATAGAATAATAATAAAAATATCAATTATGATAATAATAATAATAATAACATAAAGTAAAAAAGGTAAAAGAAAAGAAATAAAATATAAATAAAAAATATGAATCCCAAAATCCTAACTAATCATAATCCTAAACTAATACTAGTAGATAACCTACCCAGCCTACACCTGCAGACTACCCGACCCCAGGCTTTTCCCTTCCGCGGATCAGCGGTTCCCCCACCCCTTATATATATATATATATATATATATATATATATATATATATATATATATATATATATATATGTAAACGAATACAAATAACATAGCAAACCCTAACACTATTCAACCCCCCTTCAGACCCGCACACCCCAAGCCCTCAGCCGTGACCCAATACTCCCCCTATCTCTATATATATGCGTGTATAACCCTAACCCTAACCCTAACCCTAAGCAACTCCACCCCAACCTCTCCTATGCGATCGCTCACCCGACCACCAGGCAGCCGCCGGCAGCCGCACGCGTGGGGGACGGCTGCAACCTCGACAACAGCAACAGCATAAGCAACCCAGGTACCCCTCTTCGAGGTATGAATTCTCTCTCCATGTTCATCTGTATTGTGAACCTTTTCTTCATACACGTAGACAACATAACCCTTTAGGAATCCCTTTAAGTAAATTAATTTTTGGACCCCTGGATTGATTGAAAATTCGATCTAAAGTTGAAAGAAAAAACTGTTCCAAAATAGTTCAGAAAATTAGTCCAAGTATCCATATTTTTCTACCAACTCGTTAACTATTTTCAAAATCCATTTGAAGAGACTTATTCACAACATATCCAAGATTATTTCTATTCTTTTAGTTTTTCTTAGTTTTTCTTAGTTTGTCTTATTTGTCAAATTATTATGTTTCCAAAATGACCAAAAATCATATTTTTAAAACCCAAAAATTTGTGATACGAAGTGTGTCCCACCAAACGTGACCACCTAATCGTGAACCAATTATACCAAAAGACGTGTATGGTATATCCTGAGGTATGGGCTTTCACGAAAGTTGATTTGGGCGTGTGTGTGCCCGAAATCAACTCATATCCGCAAAAAGTCCACCGTATTATTGTTTTGTAAAATATCCAATTAGTTTTTGTACACTCGTCAGATCGCAACAAAACTTGTGCCGCTAGACTCCCAGCGGTTGACTTGTCATGTAACCCAAATTTCGTCCGATTTTAAGACAGTCGACGAATTGCCTTTTCGCAGGTCCCACGATTCGACTTGAAGAGCGATTTTGTGATCGACTCACCGGAATCCAAACCTGGACATAACGTTGAGTTTGTATCGTCAACTAGGATTTGTTTGACATATAATTTGTCCTATTTAAAGACTTTACCCTTGACACATTTTTGGTGCAAAGTGGCCCACATGTGGACACTACTTTGACCCAAAAATATTATTTTAGTCCCTATGTCCAAATTGGATAAAATAGTAGTATTTTTTGACTATCTGGCTCATTCCGAAAATATTGTTGATGTCTGTTGCAGCATTCGAAGGCATTTTTTCAGGTTCCATATTTTTTGGTTCGTTGTACCTGTTGCCTTGCGTCGTTCCAGCACAAAATATCCGCCAGAAAAGTATACCTTACCACGATTAATGCTTATTTACATTCATTTATACATATTTTATTTTTTGTTATTTATTTTCTTTTTTTTATGTTAATAAACTGCACGTCCAAGAAGACTTTGGTGCAATGACAAGATGGATTATTATTTGTCCATTTATTTATATTATGCATATTGACTTAGAGCTAAGAGACTACCCCAATACTTTGAGGCATCATTATGTTTAATTTGGCCATGACACAGGTGTTACACGAGTTGTGAGTCTCAAATAGATCACGGACTTGCGTATTGACTGATCATCAGTACGTATAGACGTGCGATAGGAATAACTGCTAATAGAGATTTGTTAGAAGACTTAGCAGTTACTAGAGGTATTTACGTGTCATGGATGTGACACGTTAGTAGCATTATGAGGGGAGAATAATTAGTAAGCGTATGTAGCTCCTTTACACTTTTCCTTATTTGTCCGTAAACTCCGTCGGAGACGCGAGGCGTTATGACCCCCATTATTTACTGCAGGCCTATGACGATCGAAAGACGTTATGCCCATGGCCCATGGATCTCTGAGAGAGCTATGCCCATCCCATTATATTAGACATATAGTCCATACACTGGAAAGTTGTTCTTAAACTGCATATCACTTAGAATGGTTAGGAACCTTGTTGGATGTTTATTACAGTTTATTGTGGCATACTTTTATGTATCTTGTTACGTCCCTCTGAGGACCTGGTCTCTTTCCAGGTATATACGATCAAGACTATCCGCAAGAGTACGGACCCGGACCTAACACTTCATTTACTGTTGAGGAGGTCTTACCTTTCGAGCATCCACGATTATCTCTTAATTAGTTGATGGATTGATGGACTTATTAGTTGCTACTCTTTTTATTTAGCATTTTATTTTATATTGGAGTTTTATTATCCTCTCTCATTTTAGTTTTGATATAGTCATTTGATAGTGGATTTATCTCCACCCAACTATTAGTTCTTCTCGACTATTTCATACTTGGTTCATTCTCATATTTGGTTATATAATTCTATTTGGTGTTGTGGATGAGATTAGTATTGCATATGGCTTGTGACATTATATACCACTTGTGAATTATTATTCATAATACAATGTATGCATGTGTTATGGTTCTCATATATTGGAGTTGCCATATACATACGGCTGACATGCTTACGTATTTCTAGTCCTACTTATTTTGGGACTGGGGCATGAAACCATGCATTTCAGACTCTATGCGTTCGATACACCTTTGGTTTTACGCGTTACAGACTTCATGCGTCCCATGCGTCCCAGACTCTTTGTGTCCAACTTGGTAGGGTTCCATGAGATAAAATCCTTTTGTTGCAACTAAAGTATTTTTCTCCAACTAAATGCTGGCCACGTGTCAAGTTGACCAAGTCACGTAAACAAAAGGCAAAAATTGTCCATATCCTTAGCAACAGCAAATTCCAATAAACATCTATGTGGCAGCTCGGCCTGGACCCAACTACATCCTATTAAGGATGAAGAACACGTGTCAACCTTTCCATCATATGCGCCTACAGTTACAATCGCATTATGTTGAAGGAGCCCTCTGCGACCACCAAACAGAAGCATATATGGCACCAATATCCAACCAACATGATGGCTATAAATAGGAGCAACTTGGAAGTTCCATGGACGAAGTTTTTTCTGCTTCAAAGACCATACCCCTCCAGACGAGCTATATACGTGCACACAAGCTCAGGAGAGATAAAACAAAAGAGAGAATCTGCATTCCCTCATCAGACTGTCAACGGAGTGAAGGAGACGCTACAACGCTTGATCTTCATCATCACGACCCAGACAAAAAATATTATAATTAGATATTTTGTCTAGGATTTCTTTATACTTTTTTGTTCGTTGTTTAAAAAAGTTTATTCATAACTTGTAATAGCGAACAAGATGGCGACTCTGCTGGGAAAATTATTTTCCTCTGATGAGAAGGCAATGACACAGTCTGATGCAGCCAAACTGGAATCCACCTAGAGAATGATTGTGGTGCGCTTCGACCAACAAGCATTCGAGGAAATGCTCTCTGGGGGCAGCACTAGTCCTTCTCCAATTCTAGCAAAGCCTAAGAAGACTCGTAGGACATGGGTAGCAAAGGTCATTGTGCCTCACCCAACTGTTGAGCATGCGCTCCCGTTCTCTCCCTGTTGCTGAAGACGCACATCATGCGTCCACCCAGGCTGACCCAGTCCATATGGCAGTCGAGGTTGTGAAGAAAGGTGTTCAGCTCCTATCACGCCCAAGAACCAGAATACTAGAGAGTGGGGGAGTGACTCAGCCAACCATAACTTATGGAATACCAAAGTAACCCATAATGTTCTAAGGTTGTCTAGAGATAAGAGGGTGCATGCTACAATCAAGTAACCAAGGGTCAAGAACATCTATGTCTAAATCATCAACCAAAAAATAATAAGAATGAACATGTAAGATAAAGCAGTTAGGCATCCCTAACGCTCTATCAGAATGATCGTGAAACTAGTTATACAGGATGGTACACTAGTACATTATCAAGAGTATATGACTGTAAGTCAGCTGCGGTCTAAATAATATACAATCATGTAGAGGAACTAATATCCAAATAAACTGGCTAACAGGTGTCGTCGATTAAACGCCAAAAAGGTAATACAAATTGATACTCATAGTGGGGGAGAAGAAACCCACTCAAGTTTCTCGGTGGACATCCTCCTGGTGTGCACCATCAGTCAGATACATGACAGGATCCTCGGACTCTGCTACTAAACCTGGCCAAACAAAACCAGCTGGGTCAGGCCCCGATAGCAAGTACCACAAAAGAGCACAAGTGATTGAAGTAAAAACCAATAAAGTACATAAAATAGGAAATTTGTGCCACAACTACAAGCGTATGATCTTTCATCGGAGCAGTAGGATACCTCTACAACCAAATAAGGATAAGAGGTCTCACACTACTCCAAGACAGGGTACAACTCACCAATTATGAATACGACAAAGATATAACCCATCAATATAATCTAGGACACACATGCCATAATACAAGTTAAGATATAAATATAATATGCAGCTTTGGTACATGACCTAATGTGACACACTGGCGCAATCCTATAACCAAATAAGGACAAGGGTTGAACCGTAGTACCATAATAGTTCATATCCCTAGACTACCAGCACATACTCTTTTAGATCGGCCAATCAATCATACGGCTTGTTATGTGGAGTATGAGTTATCTCAGAAGAATAATGTAATATTGGAATCCTCAGATCATACTAATGGTGAGGCGGATTGGCCGAGCCAATAAATGCATAGCACATAGTATGTAAGCACCGGTCCCTCGTAAGGCCACCGCATCATCTACAGTAGTAGAGTGCAGTATCCGGCTATATTATATATTATTACATGACGTCCTAGGACATTTGTCCTAATGGTAGCTACTACGCATGATCTCAAGATTTTATTTCCTTCCAAAGCTCTACAAGTTCAGTTACTTAATTAGCCCTATAGTTATTAGAATATTGTGTCATGGTTACACGATCGTCCTCCTTAAATGATGCACCGTGGTACATGTACGCTAGGTACGAATCCATATTGTTGATCGAGAGCCAAATATGGATTCCTTTAAGCGTAATGCAATAAATCAATCATAAAAATATTATAACCATGCTATGGTTATTGACCCACATACCATGTCGGTGCTGGAGAAATAATATAATAATATCACATATCGCGTAGTATAGGAGGTATTCTCGATGCACAACCCGAAACATGTAATCTCATAGCACGTAGCAAGTTATTTCATACCTTAGTGCATATTATAATACATGTACATGTAGCACATAGTAATTGTATCAGCACGAATACAAAAAATCGGGTTGAATCACCAAACTTACAGTTGGTCATATGAGCCTTATCACATTGAAACACTTGGTCAAAAATATAATCTCCTCAAATCAGGTACATAGACTATCAATCAATTGGAAGCCTAAATTTATAATGTGAAATCCTTAAAGTAATAATTTTGTCGTCGAACGTGAGTAAGGAAAAAAGTGTGAACTACTCTAGAGCAGATCCATAATCCTTAAACCAAACAAGGACCAAAATTGCAGATCATCTTCCGAGCAGAACTATGCCCCTCACTCTATTCAATGAACAAAAGGATAAGTTAATCTACTAATCTGAGTTTACTCTGGGTTGCCACATGGTCTACTACAACATATAATCATACTATGCACAAAGTCAGTTCTAGCACATAGCCAGGTATAGCACAGTCTAGTTACTAAGTCCACTCTTCCTTAGAATAATACAAGCAAGAAGCCACTATCAACCACATAGGGTACGATAAGAAATATTTCAAATAAAATAATTAAATGCAAGAAATTGTGGAACGTGTACATAGATTACTAGGGTCGCATAGGATCACATACGCGCATGAGAAGTGCACTCATGGAATGTTGCATGGGATAGGACGCATGCACTGATGAGGCGCATAAATAACTGGCCGCATGGACGAGCTGGTCGTATGCTACCCCAGGCCGCATATGGCTCCAGGACGTATGCTACCCCAGGCCGCATGCTCCTCTAAGTCGCATGCTCTGGACAAAAGTCCACACTCTTGGAACAAGTTCTGAAGTGACGTGTATTAAAGGTGTGTCAGTAAAGTGACTGAAGTAATAGATGTGTCAGAGAGAAAAGACAAAAATCATGAAAAGATAAGCCAAACAATCAGAATCATGCGTCCGAAGAAAAGTGGCCGCATACTCTGCTTGCCGCATAGAGACCGATACCGCATGGAGGTCTCTTGGACTTAGCAAATTTCTCATTCGTTCAGCGAGTGAAAATACAAGGGGTTCAAGGATTAGCTCCAGAACACTGGTGTAAAGTTCAGTTATGCATCCAATAAGCTGGATGCATGCTGGTTGGCTATGCGGCAAAGAGTCCAGCCGCATAAGGATCATGCCGCATGGAAGTCTCGGCCAAATATTGTGCTGGCCGCATGAGAACTTCGTCTTCTCCAGACAACAAGTTCAGCCATGACGGAAAGCTCTAAAAATCCAAAAATTATTTTCTTCATAAAAACTTTATTTTATCTCTGAATCAAGTAAAACAAAAGCCAAAATGCTCGAATTGAAGTGCTCTATCAACCACAAAAATTGATTTTTTGAAATACCATGTTTCAACAGATCAAAACCAAGAAAAAATTTGGAACACATGAAAACCCTAACTTTAAAACTCAGATCTACTCAAAATAGTTCATCAAAACCAAAAACTCCAATAACTAAAACTAATGAGAATATCAAGAAGAATATTTTTTATCAAACATATTTTAATTTACTAATCATATATAAAAATATAAAAATATATGGCTTCACCACTTTGAGAAAGATGTACTTGTCTTGGTGGACTAACAAACCTCTTCCTAGAACCAAGTCTAGGGATAGGGCTTAGGGTTTCGGTCAAGGGGAGCTCTTAAGGGAAGGAGGAAGAAGAAGGGAAGTGGAAATGAGGAAGAATGAGAGAGGAGAGAGAAAACTACACACACACACACACACACACACACACACATATATATATATATATGTGTGTGTGTGTGTGTGTGTGTGTGTGTGTGTGTGTGTGTGTGTGAGAGAGAGAGAGAGAGAGAGAGAGAGAGAGCACCCTAATTTTTATATAGGGTTAGTTCGATAATTAATAATTATTTTTTATTTTAAATATTTGTTCGATAATTTAATTGAACTTTGGAAACCAACCACCATGGTTTTAAAATCTTGAGTGCAACACTAGCCTTTTTTTCCAACCAACCTAGCATGCTCGACTTAGACGAGTCAAATTAGGCTCCTGCCATGACTGTCCCTCACAAATTCGCAATCCCATGCCTTATTTTGGTCGCATAACTTTTGTGACACAATTACGAGAAAACAATGATTAATTAACCCTTTTGTGGTGGCGTACGATTTTAACACGCCATCCCAACCCATTGCTTCCAACTAAATCCATACTATGAGCCTAGCTAGTCCTATTACGCACATGATACTCGAGTTACGTTATCCGAACCCCCTGCATGCTCCCAATATAATTTTAAGTGAAAATAGAATTTATGAATTTATTTAATTAATTTAATATTTATTCATATTTAGTAAACACCTTTTTAATTAATATGAATTGGGTTGTAAATTAATTGTTAGAGGAAAAATAAATTTCTAGAATTTTTTCCAAGAATCTAACTATTTTTGGAAATTTTCTGTATATAGTATCGAATAAAATAAAATAAAATAAATAAATAAATGAAATAAAACCTAAATTCTAACACCCTCCATACTACCCAAGCCCGACCCCTGCCTCTCTCTTCCTATATATATATATATGAATATACAAACTAGACCCTAACCCTAAACCACACCACCTCCACCATCACCCATGCCTCCACCCAGGCGAAAACCCTGATCCCTCGTCACCGCCATCGTCGCGCCGAACCACTGCCGCAGCACCGCCCGCAGCGCCGCCGCGCTCACAACAGCAGTAGCCATGTGACCCCCTCTTCGTGCAAATTTTTTGTCCTCCTTGCTCATCCGTTTCACGTCCCATCTTCACTAATATGCTCAAAACCTATCCTCCTAGGATTTTCTTTAAGTGGAACGAATTTAGACCCCTGGGTTTGTTTGAAAAATCGATCGAAAGTTGGCCGAAAAAACTGTTCAACAACAGTTCAGAAATTCAGTCCAAGTACCCCTGTTCATGTCTAATTTTCTACCAACTTGTTAATTATTTTTAAAATATAATTGAAAAGACTTCTTCACAATATAACCAAAACTTTTACTGTTATTTTAGTTTTTATTAGTTTGCTTTAATGGTTAAATTATTCTGATTTCAAAACGACCAAAAACTTATTTTAAAACACCAAAATCTTTGATATGGGAAGCGTTACGCCAAACGAGGCCATATCAACGCATGTAGATTTAACTGAAAGGTGCATAACGTAAACGCGGATGTATGAGCTTTTGCGGAACTTGATTTGGACGTGCGTGCACGCCGGAATCAACGCGTATCCGCCAAAAAATATCGTATCAGCCTATTCTGATACCTCACCATAACTCCGTATGTACTCATCGATTCACAATAAAACTTATTCCATTAGATTTGCATCGTTACGCTGGTCATGTGACCCAAGTTTGGTTCGAATCTGAGAATGTTGACGAAATACCATTTCGTGGGCCCTATGTTTCCACATGACGGGCGATTTCGTGATCGGCTCATCGGAATCTAATTCTGGGCGTTCCGTTGGGTTCGTATCATCGCTCTAGACTCATAGACACTAAGTTTGACAAATTTGGAGAACTTTATTTTTGGCATATTTTACGATGCAAGGCCACTAGTGGACCCCGCTTTCACCCAAAATTGCCGTTTTTGTTCATGTGTCCGAATTGGACTTATGGATAATCAATCCTAGCTATTTTAAGTATTCTAAAAATATTAGTGATATTTGTTTCAGCATCAGGAGGTGTACGTGCAGATTCCACTTACCCAGGAGCAGTTGACGGAGTTCAGAACCCAGGCAAGTGTACCTTGCCAGACTTGCAGCAGATCCTGTTATATTATTTGCTTATGTTTCTTTATATATATATATATATATATATATATATATATATATATATATATATATATATATATATATATATATATATATTCTTGTGAAGTGCTTGCTCAACCTAGGACCGTGAGAAGTTCCTTAGCGTCCGAACAAGATTCGGGTGTCGACGTCGTACGCGAAGTCGTGTAACGTCACTTAGAGAGTTGATTCCACGATCCTATTTTTACGTGCTTGCTTTACCAAGTACGTCATACCGTAGGACACTTGACACTATTTCATGTGACAAAATCTTTCTTGAGTTATTCATGGTGATTCTGTATAGGCTTACAAGATTCGTGATATGAGACTTGCATATTATATAGATATCATTATGACTCGTTGTACTAGTTAGAGGTCATGATCTTGCGTGTTATAGACATGAGACATTGTGGACATGAGACGTAAGGTTACATTGGATGGAGAGAGGCACACATGCTACAGGCTGGTTATATTATATATATACTATGTTACTGGAGGTGCTTTAGTCTCTATACCAGAGCTTGGCACATTTACTGGCCCAACGAGATACTACTTGCTGCTATGGGCTCCCCGACACAGAGCATGTAGTAGTCTTAGCCTGAGTACTAGTGATGCTCTTATTTGCATTTCACATAGCTGGTTATATAGTTTGCCCTGGAGATCTGTTCTTACTTACTGCATTTTATTTTGGCTTGAGTGTTTATTGTACCTTGCAATATCCCCTGAGAACCTGGATCCGGATTATGTCCCCAGGTATAGATGAGGAGAGCTATCCCAGGGTTTACGGGGCAGGTGCTACTATTGGAGACGTACAGCTTGCAGAGGATGAGGTTGTTCTGGAGGTCTTCTCTTGAGCACATAGTATTATCACCATTCATTTATTATGCTTAGTGTTCTTAGATTTCTGATCTTGTAGTGAGTTTTGGATATTGTACTTGAAGTTATTTTTCTTTCTAATTAATGACGGGTTGTTCCCCGTGACATTATTTATATTACTTTTTTTGACAGATCATTTTGTATTATTGTGACTGGACTTGTATCTTTGTGATTTTGTTACTTATTATGGATGAGATTATATATATAGACTGTGATAGGTATTTGTAGACCATTTTATTTATTTTACAGCTTAAGTGCACTCTAACGGATCCATTAAATTGGGTTTGCCCATTGGAGTTGCGCTGCTAGCCATTGTTACGTGGCTAGTCCCTTAGAATTTTGGGACTGTATAAACCAAGTGGAGAAATGAGGTTAGCCCTAAGATTAAGTCATGACACTCTCCAATAAAATCTCAACCATCCAAAATAGGCTTAGTGGTTCCAAGAGTGAACCGGGTCGGGTATCCATCCTGTATACAGGTTCTAGCATGGGTCCATGGCAATTGCCAAGGTGTTCACTACTGGTCTCGGGTAGTCTCCTACAATAAACAGGAATATAATTAAATAAATATAACATATTTAACATGAACCAAGATGTAAATACAGCATGAATACATCTACAGAAAAACTTTTAAATATCACAAATTCAAGAATACCAAATCTGGGAACGGGTGTGACAGCGTCCAAACTCTGGCAAAGGAAAACACTATGATACCAGAAGTTTGGGTGCTGAGGCACATTCTATACGGCCACAGAAGAATTCGCATAAGTCGGTAGCCGCAAGCAAATACCCACATGCGTCACCGGTCGGCAACCATAGGCAAATGGCCACATGGGCCAGCACAGTAGCAGAAGTTCCATCTTCGACCGAATCTCACACAGCATTGACTCCCTATAAACTTGGACTCTTCATACTACGCACCGGCGCGTGCTAGGACAAAGAAGTCCAGGGCAATGCGAGCTCGCCCAGCTCATGTAATTGCTCATTTGACCAACCGTCAGCAGGCGCCGCTAACTGTAATGCGTGCCCCTAACAAAAATTTGTACAAAATTGACCCATGCGTCCAGCCCGCAGTAGAAATTAGATGGGGTCAGTCTAAAGAGTGTTCCATTAGCAACCTGGAGAAAGTTCTTGTATGAACCCCAGGTCAGGAAGCAAAGTCAACACCTACGTACCCATGTGCTTGATCTACCTAGGCTCATAAGAAAGGTGCAAATGTGAATCATCCCTCGTACTTGCGCAACGTGATTAATCACAAGCGCAAAGCGAGGGAATCAACTACGGCATGTGAGGTATCCTCTCCAGGGCATCACTGTGCCAACATCATCATCAACTGCTATTGTGCCAAAGTAGCAGTACCCATAAACAGGCAGTCAGCATTCCAACGACTACAACCAAGAGCACCCACCCGGTTGTAACCCAAAGAACATATGCAAGCTCCAAAGGAAGAGGAGCCACCATTTGCCTCATGTTATTCTACTCGAAGGGCCTCCTCCAAAAGGGGAGATCGAAAGTCCAGCACCTCCAGTCCGTCACTCTCGGTCAGCAGGTCAAGAAGATAGGTCTAAGGAGGACAGGCAGCGACCCACAAAAGGTGTTTTCGTAGGCACCCGCTCAAAGAAGAAGTTTCAGCCACTGGGGGTAGTTCTTCCTCAGGACCACTGGTGGCTACGTAAGCTGGGTGTAATCCCCCGGACCTATATGATAACCCGGCGTTTCGAGATGACAGTGATTCCCAAGGAACGGATACGGAGATCCCTGGGGTAGCCACCCTCGTCAAAAGGATGCAGCTTCCTACGCTGGGGGTAGTGTTCCCTTCGAGTCCGAAGAAGATGTGGTACTACCAACTTTCCCGGATAACTATTTACGGCAAGGGTCTGAGGTAGAAAGTGCGATATTTACTGTCCCATCTATTTTTTCTTATGTGAGAACAACATACATGGTAGAGGACGGTCACGAGGGCCCCAACAATCGACAGTGCCTCAAAACCATCGAGGCCATGATACAGACCATGAGTGATTCGATACAAATCTTAACCCAGACAATGTTGGAGATCAAGGCAAACATAGCCTCACAACCACCAAGAGCCTCTGGCCAAGCAACCCTGGACCCCAGGACAAACGGGGATTCAAATGTAACCACTCCACCCGCTGGCGGTAATCATCCCCTGCCCGGATCATCTTCTCCTTCCGCAATCAATGAAGCCCGAGAAGCAATACGGGAGGTACGAGAACTTCGGGCCCACCTAGACTCAATGGACAATCGAGACTCACTGCGCGAGCTCGGGATCCGACAACCGTATCCCCTCGAGTGGAGATATATACCGTACCCGCCCAAGTACAATCCCTTTAACTAGACTCTATTTGATAGGAAGATATCTTTTCGTCAATTCATGAGTTACTTTGAGATGGCAATAAGGCATCTACCTCGCAACAATGCCTTCTTAACCAAGCTTTTTGTTGGGACATTGTCTGAAATAGCTTTTAATTGGTTCTGCAGCCTCCAGAACAACTGTATTTTATCATTTGACGATCTCAAGGGTCTTTTTCTTGCTCGATTCTACGACGAAGGAAACTACATAACGAGGTCCTCTTTAATGGACATCACACAAAGAGATAAAGAGTTTGTACGAAAATATATTGAGCGGTAAAGCCAAACGGCACTAAAGTTACCCCGGGTAACCCTGAGTCCACGCTGATGGACACCTGTCGGAGAAATCTTCTCCCCACAGTCAGACTCTGGATGGGCGACTCTCAGTTTAAAGACTGGACTATGTTCATCATAAATGATATCGATGTTGAGAAGAAAGTAAAGAACGTCCGTCTCTTGGGAATACAGATCCCCATCACTGATGATAGGAGAAAATACCCTTACAACAGCAAAAACAAAAGCGATAATACTGCTCGGGATGGCAAAGAAAAGCAGGCTCTTATCGCCAATATAACTAAGAAGCCCAAAAAAAAGCCTGTAGATATCCTAAAATTGAAGAAAATTTATTTTTTCGAAGATGATGATGTCATGACAATCTTTGAAGTATAAATTAAGGAAAACAAGCTTCGTCTCTCTGATGTCAAGCGCCCTGTTGAGACAGTCGAGGTGAATAATCTGAAGTACTACCACTACCATCATTACGTCCACCATGTGACACGGGACTACTACAAACTAAAGTGGTACATCTAGCGTCTGCTCGACGCCAAGGCCCTCACTTTGGATTTTGATGACAAAACAGTTGCCGCTAACATGGTATATCTCCAGTTTGGTCAATTTCTGGCAATGAAAGCCCAAGATGGAGTGATCTCGATCCCCAGGGCAACACTGGAGGTTGTCAATCTCCCGCCAGCTCCTGACCAAATAACTGGGATGATACCTCTCACCACATCATGTGGGGAGGTCATGTGGGTCCATCCAGATCATGCTCAGACTTGATGCAGTAGGCAACACCTTCGGCCACCAAGTCCAAGGGCAAGAAGTCCAAGTCCTGCTACACAGTTTCTCTCCCTTCCGAAGAAGCTATAGCAGGAACAACGAGGTCAGGCCTGGCTAAGGAGAGTATGACATCCTTGACGATATTATGCTCCCGATCGTCGTATCAAATCTGGGTCCATCCCAGCCTCCAGCAGAGGACAAGTCCAAGCAGAAAAAAACTTGCTTCGACAAACTGCTGCACAAAAATATCGCTCAGGGGCTAGAGAATCCCTATAACTTCGACATCTTGGCATAACTCGTCAATACTCCAGCTAAGTTATCATTATTCGAGATTTTTTGACTCTCCAAAGACACTCGGGTTGCTCTGAGTGAGGCATTGCAGAATGCTGACACCTACCTGGCGCCGGTCAAGCTACTGGCTGAGGATCCTTCCATATGCCCCCACTGCAATAATATAATGGAGGCAAAATCCAATATCACGTTCTCGTAATAAGACATGTTGCTAAAGAATAATAGGCATGATCGCCCTCTGTATTACATAGGGTACATCGGCGCCATCAAGGTGGATCGGATACACATCGACCCTGGTTCATCAATCAGCATCATCCCGCGGAGTTTGCTTCAGACTTTGGGCATCCCGATGCATCGCCTGGCAGCAACCAATACTTTCATTAGTGGCTTCAACACAGGAAGGAGCTACCATCTGGGCAAGATTCGCTTGAAGTATCAGATCGGCAATTTAAAAACTGAGATCACCTGCTACGTCATAGACGTAGACGTATCCTACAATGTTATATTAGAAAGTCCATGGATACATCAGTACATGATCGTATCTTCAACCTTGTATCAATGCTTGAAGTATATGGACGATCATATCACCATCAGGACGGAGTTTGCCGACGTTGATCCTTTCAAAGTGGTTGGGGCCTATTACTCTGACTCGATCCTCTATAAGCAAGTCCACCAAGATGAAGGTGGCAATGATGCCAACGATGAGGCAGAGACTGGGATAACACCGAATGAGTGTTTATGGTTTAATAAACGGGAAAAGATTAATAATGTGGAAAATAAGGTTTTATACGAAAACTCGCCCTTCTTTTATGTTTACAAATAAGATTGTACAATTTGATCCTACGCGAGGATGACTAAGTATAATTTATTTAATCTGGATAAATATTGCTATAGGTGTCTGATCTGCAGTCGATCACTTTAGCCCTTGGACCATATGATGTTGAAGAAGTGTCGTGGAAGATAGAAAGCAGCTTCGAAGGTTGCTAAAGAGGGTAGATGCTCGATGCCAAAGTCGTCGATCCCTTCTCTTTGCCTGAGCTCCGGATTCTCCTCTCTCTCTCTCTCTCTCTCTCTCGACCGTTTGACCTTCGATCTTTGCGACCGTTGGATCTGATACTGGATTTCTCGATCAGTTTTCAGACCTAATTTCTTTGACCTTTTTCCTCGTTGATAGAGGACTCTATTTATAGAGTTTTAGTGACAAGGACTACTCAGTCGGTGTGGAAACCGAGTAGTGGAAAGTACAGCACCCTTTTATACGACGGTTTAAAATAACCAATGCCTGCGTATAGATAACCTTTTGAGTGAGCATGTGACGCGCGTCCAACTAAGGGACAAAATGCGTATATCTGCTGCAAAGATCACGACGTAGAAGCCACGTAGGTAGTTATCCCTTGTGTAGAAGAGGTTGGCGTAGAAGCCAAGTAACTGTCACCATGGCATAGAAGCCAAAATAGACATAGAAGCCAAGTAGGCATAGAAGCCGAGTAGGCGTAGAAGCCGAGTGGGCATAGAGGCCGAGTGGGCATAGAGGCCGAGTGGGCATAGAAGCCAAGTAGGCATAGAAGCCGAGTGGTTATAGAGGCCGAGTAGGCGTGGAAGCCAAGTGGTCATAGAGGCCGGGTGGGCATGGAAGCCGAGCAGGCGTAGAAGCCGAGACGATGTGGATGTTTTAGCCAGAATTACGGCTCTTGGAGATATAATCAAATTTCTTGCATTAAATGCAGAGATCTGCCCCCATCTTGCGCATTAAATGCAGAGGCTTGTCTTTAAGATTTGCCATCATTCTGTGCATTAAATGCAGATACGCGCCTCGAATTCTGTATGAAAAGTGACTATTGATGTGGCGGTCTGTTTGCCTTCTGTGGAGCGTAAGAAGCTCACGTCTGCCTGTGTAAAACTGGGCGGCGTATTTCCTTATATGCGTAAGAGTAGTTTACGTAAAGGGGATGTCAATAAACGATGGTTCGATGACATTTAATCAAATCTCCAGCATTAAATATGGAGATCCGCCATTATCCTGTACATTAAATAAGGAGGCATGTTTTAAAGGCCTGCCACCCTTCTGTGCATCAGGTGCAGAGACGTGCCTTGGGCATCTGTCAGTATTCGATGCTTTAAGTGCAGAGACGTGCCTTGAGAAACTGTCACCGCTATGCGCATTAAATACAGAGATGTGCCTCGAGCCCTGTACGAAGTATAGCTTTTGATGTGGCAGTCTGTTTGTCTTCTGCAGAGCATAAGAAGCTCACATCGGCCTGTGTAAAACTAGGCAGCGTATTGCTTCGTATGTGTAAAAGTGGTTTACGCAAAGAAAATGGCAGTAAATGACAGCCTGGGTTGCAGTGCCGCGCCATTATGATACCCTGTCGCTTGGGTTATCGTGCAGTACTCTTTGTCAGGAGTCCAGACGTCAGGTTCATTGCATGATCTGACAGGTTTATTTCGAAGAATACGAAGCGTTCCTCGTATACTTCAATTCTGCATTGAAAGCGGATGAGTTTTACGTCATATAGGCGATGAAGCACCCTGTTTACGCTGAAGCAGCCTGGACATACTGCATTACGTGGATGGTCCTTGAGCCTATATTTTTACGTTGTGCTCAGCGGAAAAGCTCTGTCGCACGTTTGGTGGCTCTGAGGTCCTCTGTTTATGCTGTCCTGCATCAAGATGCTACCTATAGCTATCCAGCGTATTTTTCATGCTTCTACAAGACCCCCTTTAAAGCTTTCGAATTCCTCGTAATTTAAAATACTTTGAATGAAGCATGAACCGTTCCTCGTAACTTGAAACGCTCTGAATGGAGCCTGAAACGATCAAGCCTGACACGTTCTTTTATGGCTGACTTTATGGCAGAGTTATTAGGGATCGGTGAGATCTCTTTCGCCTATAAAAAGGCTGAGGAGCTTTCATGTTCTTCCCCACACTTCCTTCACCACACAGAGATGATGGCCGGAGTTCGTCGGGTTGACTTGAGGAAGAAGGAGATCATGCTCTTCCAGCATGTACGGAGCCGAAAAAGACGGCGTCTTCGAGCAAATATCCTCTGCAACGATGGATCATTGAAGGATATCATAGCCTCCTTTGCTCGGGATAATCAGCAACTTTATATGGTGGTTCTTTGGGAGAGAAGAAGGGTCGTATTTTGCCATGCCGCTTGCAAGAGGTACCTTCTCCCGTTACCTCCGTGGCGCTGGATGTAAGAAAGCAGATTTACTCTACTTTTTTTCTGTTGGCGGTATGGGTCTATGCCCAGTTCTGTATCCTCGTGCCACTGATCATCTTCTTGTTCATTGACTGTGGGTGTCGATGAACTGCCATGGAAGAGAGAAAGATCTTCACCAATGCGAGAACCTGGCAGAACAGATTCTGGGTGCGATCTTCAGACGACGATGAGGAAGCCCTTTGTAGACGAGATTTCTCTCATATGTAGTCATAAAAAAATAAAGAAAACCCTTGTAGACTGGATTTCCCTCATGTAATCATGCTTTTAATTTTAATAAAATCGTCTTTCTTCTTTGCATATGATCATGTTGCCATACTTTGCTATGAAGTCTAAATATGTGTAGCTTCGACACGTCTGATTCTTTACGCCAACTCTGTGTACAAAGAGTGCTAGGTCTTGTCTTATCTTTTACGCATAATTAAGGATGCGCAGAAAGCCACTTTAGCAGTCGAGTGTTCGAACTGTCCTGCTGTTAGGAACCGCGTAGAATTCTGAACTATTTTTACTTCTGATAAATAGAATTTTTGTTCAGACCATCGTTTTCAAGAGTGATTTCTCAAAAATCCCTTGGAACAGGGCGAGGAATGGGTGTCAAGCATTGAGCTGTCATCTTGAATTTGCAGACGAAATATTCAGACTAGATTTTGGATGAACTTCGAATCGACCCATGAAGAAGAGTAATTTTTTAATGTTGAACTCCGTATGCTTCGGGTACTTTGGGGTATCTTGAGGTCAAGAGGGAGTATCTTTTGTGTGAACTCCTGCAATTGACCGCCTTGAGAATTTGTTCAGATGTACTGTACTTGCCTGCGCATTTTTCAGATACGCGGAAAGTCGTGGAGCGTGAAATCATAAGTTTGTTGCCTCTGAGCGTAAGCTAAATGCCACTGAACGTGAAATCATAGACTTGTAGTTCCTAAGTGTGAAGTCGTAGGTTTGTAGCCTCTCGAGCATAAAAGCTATCGAGCACAAAGGCATCCGGGCATAAAACCATAGACTTGTAGCCATTGAACGTAAAACCGTAGATTTGTAGCTGTCGAGCATAGAAAGCTCCTTAGTGCAGAACTGTAGATTTGTAGCTTCTGAAAAGAAAATCTTTCGAGCGTGAAGTCATGGATCTGTTGCCTCTGAGCGTAAAAAGCCACCGAGCGTGAGATCATAGATTTGTAGCTGCTGAGCGTGAAGTCGTAGGTTTGTAGCCTCTCGAGCATAAAAGCTACCAAGCACAAAGGCATCTGGGCGTAAAACCATAGACTTATAGCCTATGAGCGTAAAAAATCGTAGATCTGTAGCTGTCGAGCGTAGAAAGCTCCTTAGCGTAAGAACCGTGAATCTTTCTCTCACGAAAACTTTTCGAATTTGCTGACTGTCTGCCTTCTCTGAGTAAATAGGCTGACGTAGTACCCAATCATAACCAGATATTAATTAGGAGATTTGGTTCGGGATTCGAGGAGTCCATCCGAACTCTATATATACCCCAAGTTTCTGAGAGAAAAACTTTTCATCCGTCTTCTGCGAAAGAAAGCCTTCATCTGTTCGAGTTTCTTCTTTGTTTCTTCTCCGAGATTTCAAAGTTTCCAGAAATGGCCTCGAAACAATCCTCCTCCACTAAGGGAAAAAAGGTTGATTCTTTTTCTCGTTCTTCTGCTCAGGTGAGAGCGTCTTCGGTCGGGCAAGGGGAACTTTATTCTGAGCGAAGTATTCCGCCGACGAACAGTGCGCCCGGCCTTAAAGGTAGAGCTTTCGGGACGAAAAAGAACGGCTAAAAATCCTTCGCACACGTTGTATGTGACCGCGCTAGGTCGTCTTCTGTGCTGATAGCCTCTTTGAGGAAGATGATGCACAGAGACGTTTCATATTTTATGCCCACATTTCTAATATGTCAGCGTAAAAACTCTATATTTTTGCAGTCTAGCGTAAAAGCTTTGACTGTCGAAAGTTGGCGTATAAAATTTGAGTGTTACACTTCTGGATGAAGATTCTGGCGTACTACCTCAATTTTATCAGTCTGGCATGAAGTACAGACTGTGTACTGCCAACCTTGAACTTTTACACTTTAGGAAATGGATCCCAGCGTAATGGTCAAGTTTTTACGGTCCTGGCGTAGAGCACAGACTGTTGATTTTTTGCGTAGGCTACAAGATCTGTAATGTCTAGTTATAGGAACTGACGTATTTTTCTTGTACTCTTGCAGTTAACCTGCATGTGTCTCCGCTAGCCGATGTGATGGGTTCTGCCGCCGGGATGCTGCACTCCAACTATTTGGAGGATCTGTCATACGTGACATTTCCTATCTCTGGGCCCCAGTATCCCGAGGGAAGGGAAATTCTGATATCGGCTCAGGGTGAGCGAATGCTGATGAGCATGATCAACGGGGAGCCCCTGACGTACATAGACGGGGACCAATACATAAAGCCGACCTTCCTCTTCGGGGATATGATCGACAAGCAGTCCCAGACGAAGCCCAAGAAAGAACTCTGGGTTTTTCCTGCCGGGGGCTTGGCTTTGTATCTGCCCAAGATATCGAGAGACTATCCCATCTCGACTTTCTTTCATGCCACACATCCCAGGAGGATGTCGTGGACGCTGACTCCTGATCTTCACGGTAGGCCGGGGAAGATCTTTCATCTGAAAGGAGCGGATCAGGGGTCGTTTATCAGTCGCCCTTCCGGCAATGTGACGATGTTCAAGGGACTATACCCGGGCAGTATCTCGAGTGAAGACAACTTAGTGATCCAGCCGGTCCAATTATTGACCTTCTGCAATGATTTTATGGGGCACGGGGGAGTATACCCTAAGGTGAACCCTCGGTGCGGTGGGTGGATCGCCCCTACAAACCTTCGATGGGCTCATTTAGTTGATTGGGCCCTGAAGCATTTTTAGACCGAGTTGGAGAATATCGGTCTGTTTGCAGCTGTGAGTGCTACCAGTGTTGGGTTATCTCCTAACCCCAACCTATTTCTGGCACTGATGGAGCGATATATTTCGCTCACAGGGACTTATGCCACTCCACTGGGGGAGTTAGGATTGGCCCTTCATGAGATGGCAGAGATCTCGAGACTGTCGATGGGGGATACTCCGTATGAAGAGTATGTTCCTACGAACCGGGAGTTGGGGGATTCAAACCCTCGGGTAGTGGAAGTATATCAGGAGCTGATGTGCCACTACCTCGCTTGCACTACTTTTTATGGTGAGCCCTCAGATTTGGCTCATATCAATAAATGGACGTCCTACCTCTTCTTTCACCGGTCCAGGAATGCTAAGCCGGAGAAGGTATTAGAGGGCAAGGATCAGCCTGTGAATCCTCTGAGCGCGCTTAATGCTCAGGTAGTCGACGATCTCATGGTAGACGCTGGGGCTCCGGACTTGATCCTCGACGAAGGGATAGGACAGTATCCTGTAGGCACTAAAGCCTATAGTTATTTGAGGCGCTGCCGCAGGCCTCTGTCCAGGAAAGCTCAATTGGATGGCTTCCTCTCCATATGGCTACGCCGAGTGGTGGTACCTGGCGTCGCATCTGCGGACCGCATTCACCGTAATACGCTATGGCCTGCAGTGCGTCTGGTGTTTGGGGCAAGACTGGGCTTGCTCCCTGCCATGGTGTGCCGCATTCAAGCTGTCCTGAGGGCCATGACTGATGGACTGCTCGCCGATGATACTCGGCGTGATAGCTTTTCCCGGGTAGAATTACCATACCTGTATCTGATGGGATGGTTGATTCTTCATAACCCCAGGGTTATGTCTCCCGGCTCTGGCAGTAGTTCGGGGGCTAGTTTCTTGTTGAACTACCAAAAATCTTCCTGGAATGTGGCTACGGTTCTAGACTGTCGGTGGGTGCTGGGCTTCAGTCACAGCTGGAAGCTCTTCTGCACTGTCCCCTTTGTACATCGTAATCAATCGGGGATTAGGCTTGAGGATTCAGGCAGAGAGAAGACCAATCTTTCTCCTGAAGCTTTTAATTGGTTGGTCTGTATTAGACCTTCTCATTTACTGTACAGGAGTGAAGACCATTGCTTCTTGGAGCCCTACCTGCCTAGTCGATTTGCCAGGCAGTTCGGGTATGATCAGTTGTACGTGGACAACGCCGTCACCAGCTTTCAGTCCAGGGGTGGACTCATTGATGGAGTGAGAGGATGGCGATATTTCCTCATGGGCTGCACTGGAGCAATTTTTACCGTGCCGGTCATTACATTCTCCACAGAGCTGTACATTCTGCACTCGTATGCCCAGTTCTATGTGGAAATGAATACCTTCCATCACAATTTTGACATGCATGGAAGTTTTAGGGTGCCCTCTTACAAGTCTGGGAGAAGAGTGGAAGTCCCCTCGGTTTCTTCTAACGAGGGTGAGGAGTTCGTCACTCCAGATGAGCCTCTGTTGGCGGTATCGAGGGGTGAAGTACCCCTGCCTGCAGGACCTTTGGTAATCTCCGGGAAGTGAAGGGCTCCTACTCCGAAGGAGACTTCCCCTCGCAAGAGGAAGAAGAAGATGGTTAATCGTCCTCTCCGGATTCCTGGTATTGAGGCTCCTGGAAGTGAGCCTGCATCTCCCTATGTTGGGGATGATTCTTTGATTGGAGGTTCCTTGCTTTTTAGAGAGGGACCCTCTACAGTTCTGGCTGGTGGTGTCAGAGAATCTCTGCTGGAGGCCGCCGTCGCTGCTACTGCTTCAGGTAGTGGAACGAAGTCACCTCAGGGGCTGAGTATATCTTTACGTGGATCGGCCTCGGGAGAGACTCTTGCCGTGCCTGTAAGCGCACCTGGCGAGATTCCAGCCGATGAGCCTCGGTTGGAATTTGACGAGGACCTGGAAGACTATTTGCCAACATCGGTTAACAGACCCCTTTCTCCAGGTATGATAGCTCGCTTAGCATCATTAAGAAATGATTTAGCTGTACAGGTCGCAGATGCGACATATATTCCGTCGGCCATGGGTAAATATCGTCTTCATGCCTCTTTTTAGAAAAGTTCACATCATTTCGATACTAACTTCCTTTCGTCCTCTTTCCAGGGGAAGACCTCTTCGGGGAGGGTAGTGTAGATGCGCCCTTCAGCTCTGTGTCAGGTCTTGGCAGCGACACGGAGGTGGCTGATTTTGAGGAGGAAACATCTTCGGGTGCCGGCTCGCCTGTCGACGAGATTCCGATATCTCAGGAGGAGGACGAGCCTATCATTGCGACAATACCTCCTTTGAGTATGCTGGTATCATCGTCCGGTATTGGTGCTTCTTCTTTTGTCGCACCACCTATTGAGGTGACGGCCGTGGCAACATCGTCTGCGATTGTTTTCGGAGGGGGATTCGCCAATATCGAGGCTACCCCCAGCGTCCAACCGGATCTAGCTGTGCTGATCGAGCAGTACACTGATATCTTCTACACCACTTTGAAGATATTAATATCAAGGGTGTTGACGAAGAATATGAGCTTTGTGTCGCTGAAGAGGTCCTCCCAGTCCGCGATAATGCCGATCCGAGAATTCGACGACACTGGGCTAGCTGAAACACTGGAAGAGATAGTTAATGGTTTGGAGCAACCCATTAACAAATACTTGCAGCTAGCTCAAGACAATATTGAAGATCTGGTCCAGGCTAGATATGACTCCATGACTGTGCGGCTTGCCAAACAGATGGCAGGCGTAAATAAATCCATCCAGACACATCAGCAGGAGATGGATGAAGGAAAAGTCGTCCTGGAGGAGGCCATTGCTCTTCGAACGAAGTGCCAGGCCGAGCACGAAGGGAATATAACGAGGGTCCTCAGGCTGGAAACGAAACTCGCTCAGGCAAAAGAGTGGGCTTCTCAGTCATCGGAAGCTCTAGTTGTGGTGGATAGCCGATTGGGCATAGCACAACAGAACTTGGCGCGTGCAGATATCGCCCGTGCTGGTTTTCTTCTGGCTAGAGCCAAACTGTCCCTCCTGAGCAACGATGAGGCACGACTGGAGCGGGCTCGCCATGATGTCTTGGATTCCAGGACTGAGAGGATGGCCGCACTGGCGCAACAGCTTCGCGACCTGACTGCTGCCCCAAAATGATGTACTTTTGCTTTTGCTTTTCAATGTACTTCCGCTCCTTTTTGGGAATAATAAAGAGGCTTTCATCTGACTTTGTGGACCCATCATTTCGGAATATAAATGACAGGTTTGGGTGAAAGTGATATCAGAGGTAATATGGACGTGATATACTTTCGGTAAGTTTTAGCAGGATATATCTATTCAGAGGTTATATAGACATGATAGAATACGATCCAACTAGTTTCATTTTGGAAGTAGTTTTGTCAGAATGAGGTTTTTGCCATATTCCACTTGAGCAGAGGAGGTTAAGCATAGTACCTTTTCAGGAATTTGCCATTGATATGAGCCATTAACAGGTCTCCATTAGGCTGGGCTAACATGTAAGTGCCGTTTGAGAACGTCATCTCGATCACATAAGGGCCTTCCCATTTGGGCTGGAATTTGCCCTTACTTCTGTGAGTAAGGATCATCGGCCTTCTCACGGCTAAAACTAACTCGCCGACTTTGAACACCCTTTCCTTCACTTTTTGATTAAAAGCCCTGGAAATGCGTGCTTGGTAGAGCGCGATACGCTGTTGGGCTTGGAGGCATTTCTCGTCTAATCCTTCTAGCTCTTGAAGCCTTAACAGGTCATTCTTTTCTTGAGTCAACCCATTAGCCATGGCTATCCTGAGTGACGGGATTTGGATCTCGATGGGGAGAACCGCTTCGCTCCCATAGACTAAGGAGAATGGTGTGCAACCTGTCGGTGCTCGTACCGTTGTACGGTATGCCCAGAGACATTCTCCCAGCTTCTCATTCTAATCCCTTTTGTTCGAAGAGACGAACTTCTTCAAGAGCTTGATAATGGTTTTGTTGAAAGCTTCCGCCAAACCATTAGCAGCAGGATTATATGTCGTAGAGGTGACATTCTGTATCCGATTTTTATCGCAAAATCGATGAAACACTTGGCTGATGAATTGAGGCCTATTATCATGGATTATCCTTCGGGGTATCCCGAAGCGGTAAATGATGTGATGCTTGATGAAGCTGATCATATTAGATGCCTTCACTTCAACGAGAGGGATCGCTTTCGCCCATTTGGAGAAGTAATCCGTGATGGCCAGTATGAACTAGTGACCTCTGAAAGAAGACGGGTGAATAGGACCAATGATATCCATACCCCATGCTTCGAAAGGCCAGGACGCAACCATATGATGCAGATATTCGGGAGGTTGATGGATAAAGTCTGCATGGACCTGACAGACTTTGCAGTGTCTTGCATACTTTATTGCGTCTGTGATCATAGTAGGCCAATAATAGCCTATTCTCCTGACGCGATCCTGTAGCTTAGGACCGGGTTGATGCGCTCCGCATACGCCATCGTGGGCTTCACGGATAATCCACTGTGCTTCATCACCAGAGAGACATCGTAATAATAGTCCGTCATAAGACCGGCGATATAGACATTGTGACGATGCATCAAAAATAGAAGCGTAATGATCGTCTTTTGACAGACACCGCTTCTTTAGGATCTTCTGGCAAGATTTCGTATGCTACAAAATCTATAAAGGGACTTCTCCAGTCTCTCCTGGGAGGATCTGTGTCCACCGCATAGCTGCATTCTATGTGAAAGTTGCTTTTCACACAGAATAAATCTCTGCTAAGAAGGATTACCGAATTCTGCCTTCTTATAGGGGTAGCTAAATCTGCAGCTAGACTGGCTAGGGCATCAACTTCCAGATTCTGAGATCGAGGTACATGCTCTAGGAAGAATTCTTTGAATGTCATGGCTATCTCGACCGTTGCTCGGTGATAGGGGATGAGGTCTGGATTCCGGACTTCATATATTCCTCTGACTTGATTGACGATCAGCAGAGAATCACCGAAAGCTTCCAGAGACTCGACGTCTAATTCTTTAGCGACTTGGAGGCCGATTAGTAGAGCATTGTACTCCGCCATATTGTTGAAATAGGGCTCGCTAAGAGAATATGCTCGATAGATGACGAGCTTATCAGGAGTAACCAGGACAATCCCTACCCCTGAAACCACGTTTCCCCTGGGACCAGTTCTGGAGGCACCATCGAAGAACAGTTGCCATGCATCACTTTCCATTGTAGAATTATATTCTGCAACTTCGTCGGGAATGTCCTCATACAGCTTGGAGGCCTCCGGGATCTGATGAGCAGCCAAGAAATCAGCCAATGCTTGGCCTTTGATGAACTTCTGAGGGACGTACACCATGTCATATGGTGTTAATAGCATTGCCCAAGTTACGAGTCGGGAATTTAGAACACTTGGTTTGCTCATTAGTACCCGAAGAGGATTGATCCTGGAGATGGTGTGAATAGTTTAGCCTGTGACATAGTGTCACTTTTTCTGAATAGCGAACATCAGAACCAAGCATTCTTTCTCCACTAGATTGTACCGGTGTTCGGCTCCGACCATCATCCTGCTGAGGTAGTAGATAGCCTTCTCGTGACCCATCTCGTTCTTTTGTGCGAGAAGAGCTCCTAGAGAATGATCCATCGCTCAAATATACAGCATGAATGGTCTTCCTATGACAGGAGGTACCAGAACTGGCGGACTAGTGAGGTAGCGTTTGATGTCGTCGAATGCTTGCTGACAGGCTTCATCCCATACGAAGGATACACCTTTCTTCATGAGGCGAGAAAAAGGTTGACATCTCCCAGAGAGGTTGGATATGAATCTCCGGATATAAGCCAGACGACCTTAAAATCCCCTGAGTTCCCTCAGATTGCGGGGCGGTCGTATTTCTAAGATGGCCTTGACTTTATCAGGGTCCACTTGAATGCCTTTGGCGGTTATGACAAATCCTAGAAATTTGCCACTAGATACCCCCAGAAAGGACTTTGTAGGATTCATTTTGAGTTGATGTTGGCGCATCAAGTCAAATACTGTCTTCAAGTCTTGGATGTGATTATCCTTGAGGCAGCTTTTGACAGCTACATCATCCACGTAACACTCCACTGTCTTGCGTAAATGCTCATGGAATATGTTACTCATAGCCCGTTGGTACGTAGCCCCGGCATTCTTCAATCTAAAGGGCATGACCATATAGCAATATACCCCCAGTGGTGTCCGGAAGGCAGTGTGCTTCTCGTCTTCATGACGCATCTTGATTTGATTATATCCTAAAATTCCGTCCATAAAAGACATACATTCAAAATCGCATGTATTGTCAATCATGACGTCTTTGATGGGAAGAAGAAACTCATCCTTGGGGCAGGCTGCGTTCAGATCTCGGAAATCGATGCAGACACGTACTTTCCTATTTTTCTTCATGATCGGGACAACATTGGCGACCCAGTCGGGATGTTGTTCTTCACGGATGAAGCCGCGGGCTATCAATTTCATGATTTTAGCTTCAATGGCGTCCATCATATCCGACGGAACCGGCATTGGTGCTGCTTCACAGGCTTCGAATCAGACAATATATTGAGCTTATGAGTGGCTACCTTCGGATCAAGGCCTGGCATGTCCTCATAATTCCAAGCAAAGACGTCTATATATTCTTTTATCAGCTGGATAACTTCTTCCCTTTCTGCTTCAGAAAGATTGTTACTGATAAATATCGACTTTGGCGAGAGTTCATCCCCAACGTCAATCTGGATAACTTTGTCTTCAGTGGGAGGTTCTCTCTGCTCGAAGCGAAACTCCCATTGTGTATCCATTTGTTGAGCCCAAGCGTCATTCTCGAATGGTTCAGATTCTTGTTCGTCTGATTCGAAGGACTCCGTCACTACCATATTTGTTGATAATGTTCGCTCGAGAGCATGAGATGAGTCGGAGGACGCTGAGCCATTTTGAGAGGAGGAAGAGATATCCTCGCTTGACTCAGGAGCTGTGAGGGAGGTGGTATACCCTAACCCGAAATGAGTTCGTTGATAGCAGGGATCACCATGCAGCGGCATTCGTCTGCCTCTCCCGTAGTTGAGACCCGGTTCCAGCTTTAAGTTATAACCCATATTTTGCATGATCTTCAGAGCTTGCAGGTTGTATCTGTGAATCTGTATTTTACCGGCATCATCGTCGGAAGAATCCTCTTGCACAGTCGGTTGATTGTGCATGCGGCCGAAGACTATTGAATGCTGACTGCTGCAAGTAGGTGGGACAATGAAGAAAGAATCCCCATGCGGTCCATATATCGTGGTGACATTGGATGATGATGCCACTTCCCATATATACTGATAATAGAAATCTATAGCTTCCAAGAATTTTTGCGCTATAGGTTCTATATCGTCGTAGGGGAATAATTCCTGATTTGGAATTTGGGCATCAATATACTGGAAAAGAGGATGTTTATTATCATCTAAAACTCTGTTCCCGGTTGCATTTACATCACTCGGCTGCCTGTTGCGCCGGAGGTCGATGACCAAGGGTGGAGGCTTCTGCTTCAAAGTGATCACCAGAGGATCACCCCCTTTTCCTGACCTGGTCTCGTTCAGGTGGATAGCCATAGTTTTTATGGATTTTGGACGAGTAGTCCGTCCTTTCACCTGGATTGACAGAGTTTGCTTGGCAGAGGGATCTTCTGGCTCCCGGTGGGATTCTTTCTCTGCTTTGGCTGACACCTCTTCCGTACAGTCTTGAGAGTATAATACGGCATCAGAGTAGTAGGATTCTACTCCTTTGAACGGGTTCAAGTCAGCAATCTTCGTTTGCACTGTTCTTCGGGCGTCTACATATTTGAAACATTGGTGTAGAATTGAAGGAACGATGTTGTGGTCGTGGATCCAAGGTCTACCCAGCAAAATGTTGTAGGACACCTCTGAATCGATGACGTAACATGTAGCCACCGATCTGAGGTTGCCAATTTGGATCCTCAGGCAAATTTTCCCCAACGGCTTACATCTTCCGGCGTTGAAACCCACGATTGTAGTGGTGGTGTACGCCAATTCGCTGGTAGGAATCCTCAGTGGTCTGAGCAGACTATGAGGAATGATGCTGATTGACGATCCCGGATCTATGTGAATTCGGTCGACCTCCATGGAACCGATGTACCCGGTGTAATAGAGGGGTCTGTCATGCCTGTTGTGTTTTAACAGCATATCGTCTTGAGTGAAAGTGATGTTTGGGATCACCTCCATCACACTGTGGCATTGAGGACACGCCACGGGTTCTTCCGTAGGGGACTTGAGCTGGGTCAAGTATGTATCCGCCTGCATCAATGCTTCACTCAGGGCTTGACGAGTGTCCTGAGAGAGCCTGAGTAGCTCGAAGATGGACAGCCTGGCTAGTGTATTAGCCAGTTGGGCCAGGATGTCGAAGTTGTATGGCTTCTCTAAACCTCTGTTTTGAATGTTTTTCAGAGGTTTATCGAAACGCACTTCTTTTTGCTTCCCTTTGTCCACCGAAGTTGGTCTTGAAGGACCGGCCTCTGGTACGACGGATTCCGGTTCTGAAGGCTTGGCAGCTGAAGCGTCTGCCGATGCTTCCTCTTGGCTGGCTCCATAGTCCTGGAGGTAGGCTTTCCCTGAGCGGGTTCCAGTAGCCAAGACCTCGTCTTCTGATGCCGAGTGTACCGTAATCATGTGACACAGTTTATGCTTTGAGTTCTTTTTAGACGTAGCCTTAGCAGCTTGAGTCTCTTTCTCGATCTCGGGCACCAGATCTGGATGAACCCACATAGTCTTGCCTCGCCGGGTAGTTAGTGGTAGCAGGTCATGATTTTGACCTCTAGCTGGAGGGAGATTAACGATGTTCATCGTCGTCTGGGAAATAGGCGTAACACCGTCCGGGATTTCTTGGGGAGGCAGATTGCCAAATTGCAGGGAGATCATATTGGCCGTGACCGTCTTCTCGCTGTTGCGCAGAGTGATGGCCTTAGCATCGATCAGCTCCTGGATCTTCCTTTTCAGTATATAGCACGCCTTTGTGGGGTGGTGTATGTACCTATGGAAGATATAGTACTTGGGATTATTGGTACTGCCAGCCTCATTGGGCCGTCTCACCTCAGGAAGGGTAATCTTACCGCTTTTGACGAGACATTCGAATATGCTTGGAATATCGTCGTCGTCGAAAGAGTACACTTCAATGGGCCTGGAAGTCCCAGGCTTCGTCTGCGTGGTGGCCACCATCTTTTGCCTGGATGTGTTAATTGCCAGAGCTTCTTTACCCTTGGAACCCCGAGGATGGTCGATGTTGGAGGATGACCTCTTGCCTTTATCGGAGCCCGAGATCATGATGCCATTATCGCGCGCCTTCTGACTATTGTCCTTCACGGCTACCGCTGAGATGATGAACGAGGGCCAATCACGGAACTGATATGGTCCTATGAACACCTAGATCACGGGGAGAAGGTTCTTCCTGCAGATGCCCACCAATGCCGAGTCTGGGACTCCTGGAGGCATTTGCAGAGTGGCTTGCCGAAAATATTCGATGAAAGTGCGAACATTTTCATTTTCCTTCTGCCTGACTTCGATGAGAGAGGACATAGACATGTCCATTCCTCCCTCGTAGAATCGCGTGAAGAATAAGGCCTTGAAGTCTTCAAAGAAAGTAATGCAGTTGTCTGCCAGACTTCGGTACCACTGGTAAGCTACCCCCGAGAGACAGCCTTTGAACACCCGAGTGAGGAGGGCGTCGTTCCCTTGTAACAACACTGTCATCATGCTGAAGTAGTTTATGTATTGACTCGGTGATATTTTTCCCTCGAACAAAGCCATAGTCTGTGGTTTGTATCTAGGAGGGAAAGGGACCTCTTCCCAGATAGCTGGGTAAGTTTGGTTGATTCCCAATTTCTTAAGCTGATCTTTGTGCTTTAGGGCATCAAATTGGGCTTTCAACTCCCATACTGCCTGCATCGGATCTTCAGCCGGTAGCAGGACCACGGAGTGATGAGGAATCGATGGCATAGCGACTCCGACGGGAGGTAATACATTCTCCGAGTGAGAAAGTGAAGGAACTGCTGACTCCTAATCTATTACAGGCTCTTGGATCGTGTTGCATGGTGGTAAGTCCACCCCCACGCGTATCTGAGTTGGAGGGGCCGATGCTGGAGCCACGGCAGTTGCGTGTTAAGTTAGCATCATCTGGTGCATGTTCTCTATCATGGATTGCATTTCCTTCGGAGACGTCTCTAGTATAGTGATGCGCTGCTTAGTATTCCCGGAGGGGGAAGCTTCCTCGTGTTCATCTCCAATGGCATAAACTCCCATCTCCCTGGGTTTCATTGAAAGATTAGTATAGGTCTCTGTAGAAGTTGACTCTATACTTTCGGCATCTGATTCGGGAGACTGGCGACCCCCAGCATCGGAATCAGAAGAGTACGGAGCCGGTTGTTGCGACCTTGAACGGGTGTTTTGGAACACCCCAGCTTCGGTGTTCCTAAGGAGCATGTTGAATCTCCTTCGGCTTGGAATTCTAGAGGGATGACGTCTTGAGCCCGACCCTCCTCTAGGTATGTATGACGCCATGTTCACAGATGCATGCATGGGCTCTTCTAACTGGAAAGATGGAGAGTAGCTCAACCGGTCGAAAACTGACCGTTTTGCTTCAGAACAACAACAATTAATTACAATCCTATGACTATTACAACAGTGCTCACTAGGAGGCGTAACAGACATGCTGGAAGATTTTCTCCCCTTGCGCTTCTGTATCAGATAATTGCGCAGGTCAGTAGGAGCTACAGAAGAAGATGATCGCTTGTTCCTTTGCTGGCGTAAAGTCCGAGAAGTTGAGTAGTCCGCCGCTTACTTTCCCTTGCGTAGTTTGCAAGGATCATCTGCTTTTCCATAGAAGGCAGATGTACTTTTGCGCGCGAAGCGCGTTTGGGACTCCTGATTTGGCGCTGAGGCATCATCAGAAATTTTGTCTATTCCGCCAGGGATGGGAGACTAAAATTTACGCGCAGAGCGCGGAGTAGGCTTATGGACTAGTGTTGAGGCATTGTCAGAAGTTTCGTCTGTTCCGCCAGGGACGGAAGACTGAAATTTATACGCAGAGTGCGGATTATACTTCTGGGTTAGCGCTGAGGCTTTGCCAGAAGTTTTATCGGTCCTGCCAGAGACAGGTGACTGAATTTTACGCGCAAGGCGCGGAGGGAGCAAAGCTACAACCTCATTGGTCGGAGAGATCGGAGAGATCGGAGAGATCGGAGAGTCCACAGGAATGGTAGAGGATGTCTTGGGCATCCAGACCTTGCGCAGCTTCCTGTTGCTTTGGACGGAGAGGGAGTGAGAGCTACCCCCTGTTCGAAGCATGTTTTCGTAGGCAGACTGGTCGAACTGGACGACCAGTGTCTTCTTCATGGATCCCACGGATACCATATTGTGTTGAGCAATAGCTTCCTCATCAGAAGAGAAAGATGTCCCCAGCAGAGTCGCCATCTTGTTTATGGTTTAATAAACGGGAAAAGATTGATAATATGGAAAACGAGATTTTATACGAAAACCCGCCCTTCTTTTATGTTTATAAACAAGATTGTACAATTTAATCCTATACGAGGATGACTAAGTACAATTTATTTAATCTGGGTAAATATTGCTATAGGTGTCTGATCTGCAGTCGATCACTTTAGCCCTTGGACCACACGATATTGAAGAAGTGTCGTGGAAGACAGAAAGCAGCTTCGAAGGTTGCTAAAGAGGGTGGATGCTCGATGCCAAAGTCGTCGATCCCTTCTCTTTGCCTGAGCTCCGGATTCTCCTCTCTCTCTCTCTCTCTCTCTCTCTCTCTCTCTCGATCGTTTGACCTTCGATCTTTGCGACCGTTGGATCTGATACTGGATTTCTCGATCAGTTTTCAGACCTAATTTCTTCGACCTTTTTCCTCGTTGATAGAGGACTCTATTTATAGAGTTTTAGTGACAGGGACCACTCAGTCGGTGTGGAAACCGAGTAGTGAAAAGTACAGCACCCTTTTACACGACAGTTTAAAATAACCAATGCCTGCGTATAGATGACCTTTTGAGTGAGCATGTGACGCGCGTCCAACTAAGGGACAAAATGCGTATATCTGCTGCAAAGATCACGACGTAGAAGCCACGTAGGTAGTTATCCCTTGTGTAGAAGAGGTTGGCGTAGAAGCCAAGTAACTGTCACCATGGCATAGAAGCCAAATTAGGCATAGAAGCCGAGTAGGCGTAGAAGCCGAGTAAGCGTAGAAGCAGAGTGGTCATAGAGGCCGAGTGGGCATAGAGGCCGAGTGGGCATAGAAGCCGAGTAGGCATAGAAGCCGAGTGGTCATAGAGGCCGAGTAGGCGTAGAAGCCAAGTGGTCATAGAGGCCGTGTCACTCCCCAGTCCCAAAATATATGGAACCAGGCCACGTGGCATTGACCAGCTGACACATCTTCGAGGATATCCCAATTTAATGGATCCTGGCGGAGCGTGCTACGCTGTCCTAAATCTAACAAGTCTAATATCAACAACAGGCAGTGTCTAATCTCATCCACAAACAACAAGTAAATACTAAAATGAAAGACTGGAATATAAGGACATAGTTGAATGACATAGTACAACTGAAATATGTCTGGTGGGAACAAACCCACTACAAATATTGGAGATAAAGTACTGATAGTCTAAAATAAGAGTACTGATAATAAGAGTGACTGAAACAACTGCTAACTAGGTAAGGAGCTCCAGTCATAGGCGAAAGGCCTACCAAGATGATCAGGGGTACTCTGATGGTAAAACCTCCAGCTCCTCGTCAAGAGCAAACCTCGTCTCCACACCTGGCCCGTACACTGTGGGGTAATAGGCCTCGTCTGGATCTGGAAGATAACCAGATCCTCAGAGGGACGTAACAAGATACAATATGTATGCCAGATATAGTACTGAATAAAAGTAAAGAGGGTGTGCTAACCATCTAAGTGAATGCAATGTAAGGACAATCTCGGAACGTATAGGTAGGTGTAGGCATAACGTCCAACGTCCTCTAGAGTGTGGTATCTACAACGTCCATCATTCCGAAGAATGAGGTATCTGTTTATATATATAACGTCCAACACTCTAAGGGACGTGGTATCTGCAATGTATATACGTCCGTAACACTCCGTAGAGCACGGTGTCTGAATATAGGAAATCACAGGGTCTGTGGTTTCTCTGGATACCACAGAGTCCGATGGGTGTATCCCATACGTTTATCAGTTGTCCTTCCCGTCCAATATAGATACGCAAGTTGAATACACGACGTGAGTGTACCGTATCTATATGCCAAGTCTCATCTAACTATAATACTCTAGAATGCAGGCTAGTCCGTGATGCATTTCGTACGTACCGATAGCGAATCGGGTACGCGGACCCACATCCCAATATGAATGTACCATCGTGATACGTATAAGTGTCACGGTCTAGGAGGATATCAAAATATCCTCACAGTCGAAGGTGAGTCAGCTAGCAACTAGGTCAAGTATACTACTCATCGACTCATTGTCGACTACACCCGAGTCAATCTCGGACGCGCACAGTTTTATGCATACTTGCAACATTTATCATTTAATTTTAAGCAGTAAATCAGCAAGGTATACTTGCCTGTCCCGAGTAGCTGCGAAATCCAAAGTCCTGCTCCTGATACCTCGGCGGTACTGTCCGGCAGTCCTATATATGATATAATAATGACAATATTAGTCGCTACAATAGCACGACTAAGACACACTGCATGTATCTACAGCTGACACAGGGTCTGGACTGTATATATATATATATAGCTATATAAACTAAATCATATTAAAATATATTAAAATAATATGTGTGTTTAATATTACACATTAAAGTAGCTTTTATAGATATACTCTAAATCAAACCAATAAATATATACATATACATATCTCCATAAAATATATTTACATATTTAAATATATTTTACCATATATATTAATTTAATACTTTGACGTATATTTAGATATATTTATATAAGCATTTATATATAATAATACCATATATACAACAGGTATATATATACAGTATACATATATATTTATATGTACAAAAATAGAAAGTGCAGTCATATATAATATATACTAACATATATTAATACACAAGTATATGTATATACATATATATTCATGTATTTATATAATACTCTAAATACTAAAATACACAATATATATACATATATATTTATATATATATATATATATATATATATATATATATATATATATATATATATATATATATATATATGTATACATATACATAATAGTTATTAATACATATAAAGTATTTAAATACAATATACTGTACGTATTATACATATACACATAGCTCTAGTATATATTAAAATACACAAAATACAGTGTATATATATATAATACTATATTTATACAAGAAAATACATATATAAATACTATACAGAATACTATATATATATATATATATATATATATATATATATATATATATATATGTATATATATATAATGTATACATATACATAATAGTTATTTAATATGTATAAGGTATTTAAATACAATGTACTGTACATAATATGCATATACATATATTTCCAGTATATACCAAGTATACAAAATACAGTATATATGTATTTAGAATACTGTATTTATACAAAACTATAGGCATATATACTATTTAGAATACTGAAAATATATATATAATGTATATACTCAATGCACCCTAAAATACCCGTATAATTACTTATAAATATACATAAAATATTGTACCTAAGCGACGTCCAGGTCGAGGGGGTCCCGGTGGCTGGCCGTCGACGGCGAGGGTGGCCGGACGGAGCTCCGGTGAAGCTCAGGAAGTCGTCGGCTGCTACAGCACGGTCTGGGCTCGTCGACGCTGCGGGGACGAGGGCGGTCTGCTCCGGCGTTGGCCGGGGCTGGGAGTTGATGGGGAGGACGGTGGTTGGCCGGGGAGGAGGTAGGTCAAGTACGGCGATCGGCGGAGCTAAGGTGGCAGAGCAATAGCCGGTCGGGTGGTCGGCTTGGAGTGCGGGGGGGAATGCTCGGGTTGAGGACGACGGGGAGGGTGGCGGCTGTGGACGGAGCCTTGGTCGGGAGGGTGGTGGTAGGTAGGGGGGAGGTCGGCGAAGGGGGCTGGGTCGGTGCTGGGGTCGCCGGACGCGGTGGCTGGCCGGGAGGAGGCGGCGGGTGGTCGGGTAGGGGTAGGCTGTGTAGTGAAGGGTTTTAATGAAAATAAGGTTTGAGTAGGGCTTCCTTGGGTTCTGTGCCAATATGTGATGTAACTTAATGTATATGTAGGAGAGAGAGTGGAGGGGCTGCCTAGGGATTAGGGCCGGCTGCTAGAAAATTTTGGGGAGTTGGGGATGTCCATCATGATGAGGGGAGGGCTAGGAATATAGCATTTTGAATGAAGGGCCATGATGTGCCCTTCATAAAGGGGTGCAAGTACACTAGAAATGGGAGAAAATGAATGTGAACGGTTAGGGAATGACAATTTCTTTCTCCATGATGTTGGGCCAATGAGAGGGGGGCACCTCATTGCAATTTTGCAAAAAGGCCCCTGAACAATTTAGTATTTGCACAATTTTTGAAATTGGGGATTTGATGTAACAAAACACCATGTTTGGTGTTCTACATTAGGCTAGAATGGTGTATGGTGTTTTGTATGAGGCTTGTGGGTGTGGGTGTGGGTTTGGGTTGGTGTTGGGTCTAATTCAATAAAGGTTAGGTCACCACATTAATTAATTCATAATTAATGTACCGGGTGTCTCTAATTTAATTTAATAAAAATCGGGGGTCTAAATTGGGTTGCACAAGCATCATTAGTGTGGTAGGCTCAGTGTACAGTAATGTCATGATCTGGGTTGGTCAAATCGGGTCGTGATTGGGTCTCAATTTCGATTGGAACGGACAACGAACGTAATTATGCAATTTATTTAATTTGCGTACGGACGTTTGTAACGACTTTTGGGCGACTAAAATCAGGCACGAAAATCAGTATCCGGGGTTTGTTCTAGGTTAAATATGATAGGTTAGTATGTCTAGGCCAGGTATGTGGAAATTGTTTTAGGGTAACAGCTAGGGTAGTATCCTAAAACAACAAATTATTGCACAGGTATTATAATACTATATAATAAATCTTAATTATATCTAGTTAACCCTAATTAGGCTATTTGAATTAATTAACCATAATTTCTGGTCGAGGGGGTTTACAACATACCCTCCTTAGAGCATTTCGTCCTCGAAATTAAAAACAGACATATAGAAAACTATTGGATGAAATAAATACTATCACATACCTAGGCCTTCGAAGAGATGGGGAAAGCGTTGCTGAATATCGTCCTCTCGTTCCCATGTTGATTCACCTGGTGCGTGATGCCTCCATGCGACACGAACTAGAGGGATAGTCTGGCCTCGCGGTACCTTCTCGCTTCGATCTAGGATCTCTACCGGCTCCTCCTGGTATGACAAGCTTGGACCAACGGTAATCTCCGTGTGGTCAACCACGTGACTCAGATCCGGTATGTACCTCCTCAGCTGAGATACATGGAAGACGTCGTGAACTCCTTCCAGTGTCTGCGGTAAGGCCAATCTGTAAGCAACTTCTCTGACGCGCTCTAGCACATCGAAGGGTCCGATGTACCTCGGACTCAGCTTCCGTCTACCTCCAAATCTGATGGTTCCTCTGGTAGGTGAAATCTTCAGGAACACATGTTCTCCAACCTGGAACTCTAGGGGTTGTCGATGCATATTATCCCAATGCTTCTGCCTGTCCTGTGCTGCTCGTAGATGCCCTTGGATCTTCTTCACCTTCTCCACTGTACGGATGACCAACTCTGGCCCTAGAATCTGTCTCTCGCCTACATCGCTCCAACATACTGGGGAACGGCACTTTCTACCATACAATGCCTCATAGGGAGCCATTTGGATGCTCGTCTGATAGCTATTGTTGTAACAAAATTTGACCAAGTACAAATGGTCCTCCCATGAACCGCTGAAGTCAAGCATACATGCCATCAACATATCCTCCAGCGTCTGAATGGTGCGCTCGGATTGGCCATCTCTATGCGGGTGGTATGAAGTACTGAACTTAAGGCGGGTACCAAGACTCTCTTGCATACTTCTCCAAAAGTACGATGTGAACCTCGTATCCCTGTCAGACATGATACTGACTGGCACTCCATGTAATCGTACAATCTTTCTCATGTACATGTCTGCCAAGACTTCCGTAGATTGCCCAACCCTGAAGGGTAAAAAGTGGGCAGACTTGGTGAGTCTATCTACGATTACCCATACCGCATTGCGACCACTAGGACTCCTCGGGAAACCCGTGACGAAGTCCATGGTGATGTGCTCCCATTTCCACTCGGTATCGGGAGCGGTTGAAGTAATCCGGCAGACCTCTGATATTCAGCCTTGACTTGCTGACACACCAGACACTTAGCCACGAAGCGGGCTATCTCTCTCTTCATCCCGTGCCACCAGTAGTACTGCCTTAGGTCTCGGTACATCTTCGTGCCTCCTGGATGAATAGAATAGGTCGAACTGTGCGTCTCCGTCATCAGCTCCTGGCGTAGCTCTCCATTCGGAACATAGAGATGATCTCCACATCTCAAAGTCCCGTCCTCGTGTATACGCAGTCCCGTCTGTATTCCAGCCTCTGTCCTCTGTCGAAGCCTCTGAAATCTGGCGTCCGTCGGTAAAGCAGTCTTGATTCTCTCCACCAATGTCGATTGCACCTGGAAACTCGACATTTGGCCGTCTACTCCGGGCATGATGACTTTGATACCCAACTTTTCTAGATCTCTCAACAGATATTGTTGGGTAGTCAAGAAAAATGCTATGGGCTTCCTGCTTAAAGCATCGGCTACTACATTAGCCTTTCTCGGATGGTACTGTAGCTCAATCTCGAAGTCCGCCATCACTTTGAGCCAACGTCTCTGCCTCTAGTTCAGGTCCTTCTGTGTGTAGACATACTTCAGGCTCTTGTGATCGGTGAATATCTCCACGCGCTCTCCGTACAGGTAGTGCCTCCAAAGCTTCAAAGCAAAGATCACTGCGGCAAGCTCCAAGTCGTGGGTAGGATAGTTCTTCTCATGGGTCCTCAGCTGCCTAGAGGCATAGGCCACAACCTTCCCATGCTGCATCAAGACGCATCCTAATCCTTTCCCGGACGCATCGCTATAGATCACGAATCTCCCGGGTCCAGAAAGTATGGTCAAGATGGGTGCTGTAGTCAGACGCTTCTTCAGCTCATCAAATGTCGTCTGACACTCCTCTGTCCAGGTGAACTCCTGATCCTTGTGGGTCAAGCGGGTCATCGGCTCTGCGATCCTTGCAAAGTTCTCTATGAACCTCCGGTAATATCCGGCAAGTCCTAGGAAACTCCTCACCTCTGAGACGTTGGTAGGGGTCGGCCACGTCTCTACTGATGAAATCTTCGCGGGATCTACTGAAATGCCATCTCTCAAGATAACGTGTCCAAGAAATATGACACGATCTAGAAGAAACTCGTACTTGCTCAGCTTGGCATAAAGCCTCTTTCGTCTCAGCGTCTCTAGCACTAGCCTCAAGTGCTCCCCGTGCTCCTCGTGGCTCTTTGAATACACCAAGATGTCGTCGATGAAGACTACCACGAACTGGTCTAGATACTCATGGAAGACTCGGTTCATCAGGTTCATAAATACAGCAGGCGCATTTGTCAATCCAAAAGGCATCACTAGGAACTCGTAGTGACCATAACGAGTCCTAAATGCTGTCTTTGGAATATCCTCCCTTCGTACCTTTACCTGGTGATAGCCCGATCTCAAATCGATCTTCGTGAACACAACTGCTCCTGTCAGCTGGTCGAACAGATCGTCGATTCGCGGTAGAGGGTACTTGTTCTTGATAGTCAGAGCATTAAGGGCTTTGTAATCAATGCACATTCGGAACGTTCCGTCCTTCTTTGGTATAAACAGCACTGGTGCTCCCCAGGGTGATGCACTAGGACGAACGAATCCCTTGATCTGCAACTCCTCTAGCTGTAGCTTCAGCTCGTCAAGCTCCTTCTTTGCCAACCGGTACACATTTGATGATACCGGTGCTGCTCCAAGTATTAGCTCAATGGTGAAATCCACCTCTCTATCAGGCGGTAGGCCTGGCAACTCCTCTGGGAAAACATCCTCGAACTCTGTAACAATTTATGGGGGTGCCGTCTCCATCGCCATGTAAGCTCCAGCTGCGTGTCCTACTCCTCACTCGATGGTGCCTCGCATGAATTCGAACTCCGGGTGTCCTGGCAGTCTAAAAGTAACGCTACCCTTCCGATAATCTAGTACGGTATTATACTGGCTTAACCAGTCCATGCCCAGAACTACGTCGAAAGCTGGCATTGGGAGTACCAACAATCGCGCTCTCATCTCCCTACCACAAACTACTACCGAGCACGTTCTAATGGTGCTGGTAACCGGTACGATGCCTCCTCCGGTAAGTATTCTCCAACTCTTAGGTAAGGGGGAAGTTGCTACTCTATGCATTGCTATGAAGCTACTAGATATAAATGACAGTGTATCTCCAGGATCAAACAGTGCAGTTGCAGGTAATGATGCAACTAGAATTGTACCTGTAATAGCCTCTCCCTCTGGTTCCTCCTCGATAGAGGCTAAGGCAAAGGCTTGCCCGCGCCTCTGCCCTCCTGCCTGCTGTCGGGCCTGGTTGAAGTGTGCCTCATGTGGGACCAAGGGTGGTCCTCTCTGCTGTCCTCCGCTAGCTGGTGGACGCTGACCTCCTGCTGGAGGTAGTATCCTCAATGGTGGTGCTGCTGGCCTCTGCCCAATCTGGGGTGCTGCATCTCTGCGCTGGGGGCAGTCTCTAGCAAGGTGCGGGCTCGCTCCACAGACCATGCAGAGCCCGAGCTTCTTTCGGCAGTCTCTGATGACGTGTCCCCTCTTGCCACAGAAGTGACAGGTCGGAAGCTCCTTCTGCTGGTACGGTGCTGTCCTCTGCTGCGCCTACGCTCCTAGACGGTGGATCGGTCCTCCTGCTCCATGCTGAGTTCTGGCTGGTACGTTCGCGCTGGAATGTCTCGCTCCTCTGCCTATAGCCTCCTGGATCCTTGCCTCTGATAGGACCTCTTCATAAGAGATCCTCGCCTGGTTAGTGGTGTACCTCTGCAGCTCGTGAGAGAGGCCATGGTGGAATCTCCTGGCCTTCTCCAGGTCGTTGGGGATCAGGGCTGCACCGAATCGGCTGAGTCTGCTGAACTCCCCGTCGTAGGCGTCCACTGTCAAGTTCCCCTGCTCTAGGTGCAGGAACTGGGAGTACAAGGCGTTCCTCACCGTAGCTGGGAAATATTTCGCGTTGAAGTGCTCCAGAAATTCCTCCCAAGTCTGCTGTCTGTCGATGCTGCGCTCCATAGAGTCCCACCAGTGATGGGCGTTGCCTGTGAGTTGGACCCTCACCGCGGTCATCCAGAGGTCGGGGTGTAGCTGTGAACCCTCTAACAGCATCTCAGTGTTGGAGACCCAGTCTGAGATCTCCTCTGCCGTCTCCTTGCCCAAGAAGGTTCCCGGGCCCATCTGTCTGAAGCCTCGTACCGTGCCCGCTTGCTGGACAGGTGCAGGTGCTGGTATTGCTGCTTGGGCAGGTGCCCTCTCCAATACTGCCATCAGGCCCTGTCTCAGGGTCTTCTTTTGTTGCCACTGGGCCTGCATCATCATCTGGAAGAACTGCATTATCTGGGGCTGTCCCTCTGCTGGTGGCATCTGAGGTAGAAACGGTGGAGGTAGAGGAAGAGGTTCCTCCGGCTGTCTCCTTAGTGTCTCCTCGGGTGCCGGCCTCTCGTACTGCGGCATCGGTGTCGCCCTCGAGGTCTGCCCCTCGAAGTACTGCCTCGGGATCGTCTGCGATGTCTGGCCCTCTAGCTGCTGCGTCCCTTCGTCGGGAGAGACCTGATGCCAGTGCATCATCGGGGCCTGAGGGATCACCTGTGCCTCTGGCTGAGGCTGCTCTCTGGGTGGTCCCTGAGTCGTATCCTCCCTCGGTGCTGCAGGTGGCACTATGGCACCAAGTATCTTACGTCTACTGTGAAGGTTCATCTCGTTGTAAGAGATAGAACGATATTAAAAGAGTATAGAATCAATCAAACAGGATGCAGATATTTTTTTAAAGTACGGAAGAGGTTCAAAGGCGTAATCAAGTGGATGAAACCTAGTAATTTCTATCCTATTGCAGGCTCGCTGGGCACGTTGCCATATCACAAGCGATAAACATTTAATGTTACAGACCTGCATGGGCCACCACTAAAACTATGTCACGCCCAGTCCCAAAATATATGGAACCAGGCCACGTGGCATTGGCCAGCTGACACGTCTCCGAGGATATCCTAATTTAATGGATCCTGGCGGAGCGTGCTACGCTGTCCTAAATCTAACAAGTCTAATATCAACAACAGGCAGTGTCTAATCTCATCCACAAACAACAAGTAAATACTGAAATGAAAGACTGGAATATAAGGACATAGTCGAATGACATAGTATAACTGAAATATGTCTGGTGGGAACAAACCTACTACAAATACTGGAGATAAAGTACTGATAGTCTGAAATAAAAGTACTGATAATAAGAGTGACTGAAACAACTGCTAACTAGGTAAGGAGCTCCAGTCATAGGCGGAAGGCCTACCAAGATGATCAGGGGTACTCTGATGGTAAAACCTCCAGCTCCTCGTCAAGAGCAAACCTCGTCTCCACACCTGGCCCATACACTGTGGGGTAATAGGCCTCGTCTAGATCTGGAAGATAACCAGGTCCTCAGAGGGACATAACAAGATACAATATGTATGCCAGATATAGTACTGAATAAAAGTAAAGAGGGTGTGCTAACCATCTAAGTGAATGCAATGTAAGGACAACCTCGGAACGTATAGATAGGTGTAGGCATAACGTCCAACGTCCTTTAGAGTGTGGTATCTGCAACGTCCATCATTCCGAAGAATGAGGTATCTGTATATATATATAACGTCCAATATTCTAAGGGACGTGGTATCTGCAATGTATATACGTCCGTAACACTCCGTAGAGCGTGGTGTCTGAATATAGGAAATCACCGGGTCTGTGGTTTCTCTGGATACTACGGAGTCCGATGGGTGTATCCCATACGTTTATCAGTTGTCCTTCCCGCCCAATGTAGATACGCAAGTCGAATACACGACGTGAGTGTACTGTATCTATATGCCAAGTCTCATCTAACTATAATACTCTAGAATACAGGCTAGTCCGTGATGCATATCGTACGTACCGATAGCGAATCGGGTACGCGGACCCGTATCCCAATATGAATATACCATCGTGATACGTGTAAGTGTCACGGTCTAGGAGGATATCAAAATATCCTCACAGTCGAAGGTGAGTCAGCTAGCAACTAGGTCAAGTACATTACTCATCGACTCATTGTCGACTGCACCCGAGTCAATCTCGGACGCGCACAGTTTTATGCATACTTGCAACATTTATTATTTAATTTTAATCAGTAAATCAGCAAGATATACTTGCTTGTCCCGGGTAGCTGCGAAATCCAAAGTCCTGCTCCTGGTGCCTCGGCGGTACTATCCGGCAGTCCTATATATGATATAATAATGACAATATTAGTCGCTACAATAGCACGACTAAGACACTGCTTTTATCTACAGCTGACACAGGGTCTGGACTGTATATATATATATATATATATATATATATATATATATATATATATATATATATATATATATAAACTAAATCATATTTAAATATATTAAAATAATATATGTGTTTAATATTACACATTAAAGTAGCTTTTATAGATATACTCTAAATCAAACCAATAAATATGTACATATACATATCTCCATAAAATATATTTACATATTTAAATACATTTTACCATATATATTAATTTAATACTTTGACATATATTTAGATATATTTATATAAGCATTTATATATAATAATACCATATATACAATAGGTATATATATATATAGTATACATATATATTTATATGTACAAAAATAGAAAGTGCAGTCATATATAATATATACTAACATATATTAATACACAAGTATATGTATATACATATATATTCATGTATTTATATAATACTCTAAATACTAAAATACACAATATATATACATATATATATATATATATATATATATGTATACATATACATAATAGTTATTAATACATATAAAGTATTTAAATACAATATACTGTACATATTATACATATACACATAGCTCTAGTATATATTAAAATACACAAAATACAGTGTATATATATATAATACTATATTTATACAGGAAAATACATATATAAATACTATACAGAATACTATATATATATATATATATATATATATATATATATATATATATATATATATATATATATATATATACATAATAGTTATTTAATATGTATATGGTATTTAAATACAATGTACTCTACATAATATGCTTATACATATATTTCCAGTATATAACAAGTATACAAAATACAGTATATATGTATTTAGAATACTGTATTTATACAAAACTATAGGTATATATACTAATTAGAATACTGAAAATATATATATATAATGTATATACTCAATGCACCCTAAAATACCCGTATAATTACTGACAAATATACATAAAATATTGTACCTAAGCGACGTCCAGGTCGAGGGGGTCCCAGTGGCTGGCTGGCACGGCGGGGGTGGCCGGACGGAGCTCCGGCGAAGCTCGGGAAGTCGTCGGCTGCTATAGCACGATCTGGGCTCGTCGACGCTACGGGGACGAGGGCGGTCTGCTCCGGCGTTGGCCGGGGCTGGGAGTTGACGGGGAGGACGGTGGTTGGCCGGGGAGGAGGTAGGTCAAGTACGGCGGTCGACGGAGCTAAGGTGGCGGAGCAATAGCCGGTCGGGTGGTCGGCTTCGAGTGCGGGGGGGGAATGCTCGGGTTGAGGACGACGGGGAGGGTGGCGGCTGTGGGCGGAGTCGTGGTCGGGGAGGGTGGTGGTAGGTAGGGTGGAGGTCGGCGAAGGGGGCTGGGTCGGTACGGGGGTCGCCGGACGCGGTGGTTGGCCGGAAGGAGGCGGTGGGTGGTCGGGTAGGGGTAGGCTGTGTAGTGAAGGGTTTTAATGAAAATAGGGTTTGAGTAGGGTTTCCTTGGGTTCTGTGCCAATATGTGATGTAACTTAATGTATATGTAGGAGAGAGAGTGGGGGGCTGCCTAGGGATTAGGGCCGGCTGCTAAAAAATTTTGGGGAGTTGGGGATGTCCATCATGATGAGGGGAGGGCTAGGAATGTAGCATTTTGAATGAAGGGCCATGATGTGCCCTTCAAAAAGGGGTGCAAGTACACTAGAAATGTGGGGAAAAATGAATATGAACGGTTAGGGAATGAAAATTTCTTTCTCCATGATGTTGGGCCAATGAGAGGGGGGCACCTCATTGCAATTTTGTAAAAAGGCCCCTGAACAATTTGGTATTTGCACAATTTCTGAAATTGGGGATTTGATGTAACAAAATACCATGTTTGGTATTCTACATTGGGCTAGGATGGTGTATGGTGTTTTGTATGAGGCTTGTAGGTGTGGGTGTGGGTTTGGGTTGGAGTTGGGTCTAATTCAATTGAGGTTAGGTCACCACATTAATTAATTCATAATTAATGTACCTGGTGTCTCTAATTTAATTTAATAAAAACCGGGGGTCTAAATTGGGTTGCACAAGCGTCATTAGTGTGGTAGGCTCAGTGTACAGTAATGTCATGATCTGGGTTGGTCAAATCGGGTCGTGATTGGGTCTCAATTTTGATTGGAACGGACAACGAACGTAATTACGCAATTTATTTAATTTGCGTACGGACGTTTGTAACAACTTTTGTGCGACTAAAATCAGGCACGAAAATCAGTATCCGAAGTTTTTTCTAGGTTAAATATGATAAGTTAGTATGTCTAGGCCAGGTATGTGGAAAACTTTTTAGGGTAACAGCTAGGGTTGTATCCTAAAACAACAAATCATTGCACAGGTATTATAATACTATATAATAAATCTTAATTATATCTAGTTAACCCTAATTAGGCTATTTTAATTAATTAACCGTAATTTCTGGTCGAGGGGGTTTACAGGCCGGGTGGACATGGAAGCCGAGCAGGCGTAGAAGCCGAGACGATGTGGACGTTTTAGCCGGAATTACGGCTCTTGGAGATATAATCAAGTCTCTTGCATTAAATGCAGAGATCTGCCCCCATCCTGTGCATTAAATGCAGAGGCTTGTCTTTAAGATTTGCCATCATTTTGTGCATTAAATGCAGATACGCGCCTCGAATTCTGTATGAAGAGTGACTGCTGATGTGGCAGTCTGTTTGCTTTCTACGGAGCGTAAGAAGCTCACATCTGCCTGTGTAAAACTGGGCGGCGTATTCCCTTATATGCGTAAGAGTAGTTTACGCAAAGGGGATGTCACTAAACGACGGTTCGGTAACATTTAATCAAATCTCCAGCATTAAATGTGGAGATCCGCAATTATCCTGTGCATTAAATGAGGAGGCATATTTTGAAGGCCTGCCACCCTTCTGTGCATCAGGTACAGAGACGTGCCTTGGGCATCTGTCAGTATTCGGCGCTTTAAGTGCAGAGACGTGCCTCGAGAAACTGTCACCGCTCTGCGCATTAAATGCAGAGACGTGCCTCGAGCCCTGTACGAAGTGCAGCTTTTGACGTGGCAGTCTGTTTGTCTTCTACGGAGCGTAAGAAGCTCACATCGGCCTGTGTAAAACTAGGCAGCGTATTCCTTCGTATGTGTAAAAGTGGTTTATGCAAAGGAAATAGCAGTAAATGACAGCCTGGGTTGCAGTGCCGCACCATCATGATACCCTGTCACTTGGGTTGTTGTGCAGTACTCTTTGTCAGGAGTCCAGACGTCAGGTTTATTGCATGATCTGACAGGTTTATTTCGAAGAATACAAAGCGTTCATCGTACACTTCAATGCTGCATTGAAAGTGGATGAGTTTTACGCCATATAGGCAATGAAGCACCCTGTTTACGCTGAAGCAGCCTGGATATACTGCATTACGCGGATGGTCCTTGGGCCTATATTTTTACGCTGTGCTCAGCGAAAAAGCTCTGTTGCACGTTTGGTGGCTCTGAGGTCCTCTGTTTATGCTGCCCTGCATCAAGATGCTGCGTATAGCTATCCAGCGTATTTTTTATGCTTCTACAATGAGCCTTTGAGAGTCCATCTCAAAGCACATGCTCTCGATACAGCCCCTCTCCTCAGGGTGAAGCTGCACAAGAAAGCACCCAAACCTCTAGTCGTTAGCCTTCGTAGACCGAGTCGACCGCTGAAGGAAGATTCGGCACCTACTACGACTTCTGAACCTCTTGTGGTAAGGCTTCCCAGGAGACCTTCGAAGTCGTCGCTCGTACCGGGGGTAGATCTCGAGAAGGACGAACTGGAGGAGTATGTAGCGGTTCATGCTAACGTCTCTTCTCTTGACGATATAATTTCTGCGGATAAGGTACCTTATTTTATGAATAAAGGGCTATCTTTGGACTACTTGAATGTTATATATCTCAAGACACTTTATTCCATTGAGAACGATCTGGGCATGCACCTGCATACACAGGTGATCATCAACTATGCAGCGAACCAAATTCTCCTCAGCCAAAATTCCTAGTTTATAATTTCAGTAAGGAAGAAGGGAGACAAACTCATCATCTTTGGCAGAGTAAAAAGTCCCCAAAACTTCGTCCCAGAGGAACTGGAGCCAGAACTCGATACCGACAAAATACAACTTTATCGATATAGCTCTCAAGCCAAGCACCTCGTCCAAAAGATGGGATACGATTTGAATGCCACAAGGGGCTTGAACTAAGGAAAAGACCGACGGCTACCTCTGCATCTGCAGGCTCCTGAAGGCAAGTTCAAGGATTACTACCATAAGGCCAAGCATGGCTTAGGGTACGTCATGCCTCCCACAACCCCTGAAGGCTCGGATGAAGAATATGAGTTACACTCTCACTCTTCAGAATCTTTCCCTTGGGACTCCGATATCAATATTGGAGAGATGCTCAAACAAATATTATCTGCCAACATGGTGTCAGCTGACATTGAGAAAGACGATGAGGGTCCACCTGAACTCTTTGAAGTAGAACCGTAGGCCCAATGCATAGACGCATAATGGGAGATGCGGTTTGAGCAACGGTAATCTCCTACTGAGGACAAAGTCATACAGATCGGTCTGGGCGACAAATCCTTCCCTAAACCTATATTTATCAATACAAGTTTGTCATATGAGAATCGGGAATCCCTACTACAAATCGTTAGGGAGTACATCAATGTCTTTGTCTTGAGTTACGAAGACATGCCGGGACTGGATCCCCCAATCGCGGTCCACAAACTCAATATCTTGCCAAACGCTAAGTCGATAAAGCAACAGAAATGAAGGTTCTGTTCGGACATCATGAATGTAATCGAAGGTGAAGTCAACAAACTAATAGCTAGTGGCTTCATCCACGAGGAACAACATCGGATTGGGTAACCAGCATTGTAACCGTCATCAAAAAGAATGAGAAGATTCAAATCTACATTAACTTTCGTGATCTAAATGAGGCATGCCCTAATAACAGTTTCCCCTTCCGATCACAGATATAATCATAGACAACACTTATGGCTTCGAGCGCATGTCCTTCATGGATGGATTCTCAGGCTACAATCAAATCAGATATTTTCTGACGACGAGAAGCACATATCGTTCCGAACTCCGATAGGAGTGTACTCCTACACAGTCATTCCCTTCGGTCTGAAGAACGCAGGTGCTACATACTAGTGAGCTATGAGCACCATCTTCCTTGAACATATTTACGCAAGACGGTGGAGTGTTACGTTGATGACATCGCTGTCAAGAGTCGATCCAAATATGATCACCTCCTAGACTTGAAAATCGTGTTCGACCTCATGTGTGCGCACCAGCTTAAGATAAATCCTACCAAGTCCTTCCTAGGAGTCTCCAACGGCAAAAATTTTTGTTTTGTCATAACTTCGAAGGGTATTCACGTAGACCCTTACAAGACTAAAGCAATCCTTGAAATGCACCTGCCGAAGAACCTAAGAGAACTTCACGGTCTTCAAGAAAGACTGGCATACATCAGGAGGTTCATATCAAACCTCTATAGACCTTGTCATTCATTCACTCACCTCATGAAGAAGGGAGTCTCCTTTGTCTAGAACGAAGAATATCAGCGCGCCTTCGACTATATCAAGGAGTATCTCATGAACTCGCTAGTATTGGTGGCCCCCATTGTGGGAAGACCCTTCTTGCTATATGTGTGGAAAATGGATCACTCCCTCGAAGTTTTGCTAGCCCAAAAAATGATGCAGGTCACGAACAAGCCATCTACTACCTCAGCAAAATGATAACCGACGCAGAGCACAGATATAACCCCGTTGAAAATGAGTGCCTCACTCTGGTCTTCGCCATTCAGAAGACCCGAAATTACGTGGCAGGAACAACTATCTATGTGATCTCGCGAGTTAATCCTCTCAAGGTCCTTATGACTAAAATTGGAGCGCTCAACTCTCGCATAGCCACATGGGCGATACTGCTATCGCCGTACGACATGGTATTTATCCTAGAAAAGGCGATCAAAGGCCAAGCATTGGCAAATTTTTTGGCGGCCTACCTTGTACCGAAAACCTCAAAGCTCTACTTGAAAATCCCAGATGAAGTAGATGACTCAAACATGACCACAAGCGCAGAATCTGTTTGGCGAATGTTCTTCGACGGTGCTTCAAGAACTAGGCTCAAAGACGATATTTTTGCTGGCGTCGGGATAGTACTTATCTTCCCATATGATCTGGTCATCAACCGTGCTTACTTCCTCACAGAGCCATGCTCCAATAATGTGGCAGAGTATAACGCTCTCGTCACTGGGCTCCAACTTGCTAAACAGGTAGGAGTAGACTACTTGGAGGCCTACGGCGATTCCAAGTTGATAGTCAGTCAAGTGTGGGGCGAGTACGAGGTCCGACACGAAGACTTGATTCTCTACCACCAAGTCGCGCTCGACATTATCTCTACCTTTGATGGGTCCTTCATAGAGCATGTGCCCCAATTGCAAAACATTGAGGCCGACGCCCTGGCTGACCTTGCCGCTTCTTTGGCCGTCCCGATCAACACTCATCAATTGATCACAATGGTTGGCCAGGAGCTGGTTTGCCCAAAAGTCAACCTCTGTATATGCCTAAGTTATTCAGTAGAGAGAGACATCGGCACCTAGGACTGGAAGCTCCCCTTTATCGACTATGCAATCTATGGAATTCTTCCGAAATATCCGAAGTAAGCCACTTCAATCAGGAGACGCTCTCTCCGATTCTACTAAGATACTGTCACCACCCGATTCTAGAAAATAGGGTTTTTTTATTTTTACTTGGTAAATTATGTATTGTATTTAATTAATTATATTTATATTTATTTAGTGCTTATATTATTTTTTTAATGATTGTATTAGGGTTTTGGCTAGCCTGGACCCATGTCAGACCCTAGTGGACCCATGTCCGACCCGACCAACACCCTTGTGAGAATTATTTTGGGGCTTAAAAATATTTATTATATTTTTAGCGGGTTAGTAGAAGAGATTTGGAGTTAGTTTGAGTGCATTTGGAACCCCGAAACTCAAAACCCAACTTAGGAGGGTATTTTGGTCATTTGAAGACTTTATGTGACCTATAATTAGTGTGGCCGGCCCTTTACAGCAGCCCTCACCCGTGTAAACCAGCAGCAGCCTCCTTCCTTTGGTTCTACTTCTTCTTCTTCACTTCTTCTTCACTTCTTCTTCTTCTCCACTTCTTCTTTCTTCTTCCTTCTTCTTCAAGGTGAGTTCTTCTCCATTCTTCTTCCTTCTTTCTTCCATTCCTTCTTCTTTATGCTAGCCCTAACCTTGCTTTTTCCCTAACCTAGGTGTGTGGAGCATAGATTTAGTGTGGAGGCTAGATTTGGTAGCTTGGAGCTTGAGGGAGGTGATTCCAAGTAGATCGGAGACTTTGGCCTTGGGATTTCAAATTCCAAGAGGTAAACCCTAACTTTTCCCTTGCTAATTATTTTTATGTAGTGTAATTAGTGTTGTAGAACCTTCCTAGACCCTAAGCCTACCCGTGGGAGGAAGTTGGAACTAGTTTGGTTGAGTTTAGAGACTTTGACATTAGGTTTTGTGTCAATTTTGGGTGGAATCCAAAATTGGCCCAATTTTGGGTGATGTCCTAGGTTAGACGGACCTAGGTAGACGTTGTCGGATGTCTTGAGGGTGAGTGCGTGTCTCCGTTCGGACACGGAAAGTCGTGTCGCGGAGAAACGGATATTTCGGGCAAAATTGGGATTTTTCGTCGTCGTTGATTCTAAGTACGTGCGCGTTTCCGCCACGAGCCTAGAATCGATGCAGGAGCACTTTTTCTATGATCTAGATATCGTTTAGAATGCGTGAGTAAATTTTGGGCCGATTCCGAGTTCATTTTGTGTGCGTTTCAGGAGGTTTTCCGAGACGTGCACCACGTGTTCGTCGAAATGACCGAACGGCCATTTCGGTGTGGTTTCTTCGTTTCGGGCTTGTGCGCGTGTTGGGTTAGTATCGGATAGTGTGTGCTAGAGTTTTCGAGTTATATTTTATATATTTTAGGGTATTGGTGAGTGTCGGGGTCGTTGGACGTGAGTGGGGCGTGTTGTTGTGTGTTGTGGTTGAGTGATGTAGTGTCTCTCTATATGTATTTATGTGTGTCTATATATATGTATATATTTATATGTAAGTGTGTTTATGTATATATATTTATATATATGTGTGTGTATTTATATCTATGTGCTTGTGTGTGTATATGTCTATGTGTATATATATATACTTGAGAGTGTGTATATATATATAAATAGGTTTCTATATATATATATATAGCTATGTATATTATATGTGAGTGTGTGTGTTGATGTGTGTTTAAGAGTGTGTGTGTGTGTATTAGTGTGTTAGGGTGTGTTAGAGTTTATATATAAGTGTGTGTGTATATATATCTATCTAGTAGTTTATATATATAGATATATGTATGTATGTTTATATATATAGAGTGATATATATATATATATATATATATATATGTGTGTATATAGGAGAGTGTGTGTGTGTGTGTGTTTGTGAGATGGAGGGGGGGCAAACTGCCACAGCCAGCAACAAGCCAGCAGCAGCACAGCAGCAGCAGTACAAAGAGCAGCTGCAGCAGCAATGTGAAGCACCAGCAGCAGCAATAGCAAGCCAGGCAGCAGCAGCAGCTAGTATATGCAGCGGAGAGCAAGGTAGCTAGGTATTAGAGAGGTAGTTAGATAGTTAGAATAGCTAGATTAATAGATAGATAGAGTATTAGATAGATTAGATAGTTAGATAGATATATAGATAATTAGATAGGTAGATAGTTACTAAAATAGATAGATAGATAGTATTATAGATAGATAGGTAGATATATAGTAGATACCTATATCTATATGCATAGATACATATATATATACCTAGAGCTAGATATATATTATAGTTAGTAATATATATATGCGTATAGGTAAGGTATAGGGGTATATGTATATGTGTGTGGATATCTATATATATAGGTATATAGATACTTAGATATATATAAATATGGTAGATATATATATTTCCTAGCCTAGATTAATAACTAGGTATATAATTATTAGTTAGATAGCTAGTTAGAGGGGTTTGAGAGCGGTATCTCAATACCTTGAGATATCCAAGGTATTGAGTTTCGAGCGGGGTATTTGAGCATTAGCCTAGAAAAAGTTTTGGAATAATTTTTATATGTTTATGTGTATATATTTACGCGTGCTAGCATAGGTTTTAGCGGGTTTAGGCGGAGTGCGTGGCCTAGGGCGAGGTATCGGATACCAAGAGTATCCCGGTATCTCGATTAGGCGAGTTTGTGAGTTTAGTAGCTTAATGTGCTCGGTTTGACCTAGAATTTTAGGGGCACCCTAGTTTGACCTAGCTTTGCCCATAATTGTCCTCGTTGACCGTAAAAGTCAACATTTGACCTAGTTTTGACCTAAAGTTGACTTTTTGGACCCCGAGTTGACTTTTTGACCCAATTTTTACCGGTTTGACCTGTTCGACCTAGAATAGCCCTAGAAGCCTGTTTTTAATTATTTTATATCAGTTTAAATGCTTAGAACCCTATTTAATCTCTGCTTTTCGTAATAGGTCCTTGTGACACCGGTCCAGATCTCGATCCTCATCAGTTGCTCAGGACATCAGGCGAGTACCTACCTCTGATAGTTTCCATTTCATGATAGCGTTTATATCACCTGTTCTAGAACTGTAATACTTGATTCTGACATATTGTTACACGAGTTGGTACTAGTGGATCCCGTCATGAGATGCTATCCCCCTTACCGTGTTCAGCGGGTACTCTATCACGTGTATTTTATCATGTGCTTCGGGTATTGATTCTCATGTGCTATCATGTGCTTATTGTGCTCTTGCCTTCATGTGCGCAAGCTATTATCATGTACGTAGCATGTTGTGGTTGGATCCAATGGTATTAGTGGGGGAGGGGAGTAAGAGTTGGTTATGTGATCAAAGCCAAACAGTATTCATGTGTATGTCGGTTATACAACTCACGCATAATGGAGTTATCGTAGTGTTTTTCATGTACAACCTAAGCCGATCACATAACGAACTTGTGCTCAAGGCACTTAGCTAGTATTCATGTTTCTCACCTGCAGTTACTTTTTCACTACTTGTATTGTTCTCCAGTTTACATTACAGCTACTTATTGTGCTCCAGCATATATTTATTTCCTGTGCATCTTGTATACTTTTCTATTGCTCGTTATATACACCTTACCATGTATTTGGAGTTGCTTTCAGAGTTATGTACTTCGTTCCAGTCCTGACTGGGCATATTTTTTCCAGAGGATCCTGAGGACTATTGCCCGACGTTCTACGGGCCGGGTGTCGACGACTGTTGTGACCCCGAGATCGAGGAGGAGTGCGCCGAGGAGACGCCTATAGCGCCCTAGTTAGCTAGGTGGATTTCCTGGGTTATTCCCAGTGGTTTATTTTGGATGATTGTACTTATTCTTTTGTTGTTGTGTGATGTTGTAGCTATTTTGGCCTTGGACTGTATATTTTGGATATTGTCTTGCTCTCTTTGGTTTGGTTTCCTTTTTTATATCATATCGTGCTTTTATTCATCCCCTAGATTTTGTGATTGAGTATTCATATATATATTGCGTGGTTGCCCTCCTTTTTGGAGAGGATTATTGATATATATATTGCGTGGATGCCCTCCTTTTGGAGAGGTCATGGCCGATTTTTCTGTGAGTTATCTAGATAGTTGGTTGACCTAGAACGGACCTTTACAGCGTTCTACCGCCGATTTTGCGGCATAGGCTGGACGTACCCACGGCTCATGCCCGATTTTCGGGTGCGGGTCGTGACACATTTTTGGTGGCGGCCCATGCAGGTCTAGTTTTAGGGTTACCTGCAATAGGATATAGGATATAGGCTGAGAGAGAGTGTGCTCAATCACAACTAGGACCCTTCCTGATTTCTTTTGTTATCTTAATTTTCCTGAAATTGTTTTCTTTTGTAATATTACTGTCCTTCTTTGATGATATCGTTTCTTGCACTGTATTGACTTCTTTTGATCTGTGTTCAGGATGCCTCCGAAGACCAGATCTCAGTGCACCGTCCCAGCAGCTGCCACCGAGAGGTCTGCCACCTCTCGTCCTGCCGACTTCCAGCAGTCGCTACTGCTCTACTCGCCACTCCTGCGGTTGAGGGAGCGTCAGTTTCTCTCGGAGATCCCCTTACTCCCATTGATCCGAGAGCCACCCCAGTTGTCCCGGTGGTACCTCCTCCACCACCGCCTGTGCCAGTGGATGCCACGCAGTTGTTTGCATTCTTTCGAGAGATGATGGATGCGCAGCACCGCCAGGCAGATGTTATGAGGATGGGCATTGAGAATGCTCATCAGGTGGCTATGACAGCGGTCGACAGAGTGGCTCAGATCAAGCCATAGCCAGAGCAGGCTCAGTGTCCTAGGCCGGGTACTATTATCGATTTTCAGAGGATGCGGCCTAAGGAGTTCCGCGGCACAGAGGGGATCCTGTACGCCGACGACTGGATCGAGCATATAGAGGGCATCTTTCGGCTGGCGATGATCCCAGCCAGCATGCAGATAGAGGCAGCGGGCAGCCAGATGTTCGACTTGCCCTCACTTGGTACCGCACGGATACGCGGATAGTAGTTTTGGGATTGACTTGGGAGGCTTTCAAGAAGCTTTTCAAGGAGAAGTTCTTCCCGAATGTGGCTCTCAGTGCCTTAGAGAGTCAGTTCGAGGCGCTCGTCCAGGGGAGTATGTCAGTGAACGAGTATGCAGCGGAGTTCTGCCATCTGGGCAGATTTGTTGAGGGGTTGTCCGAGGCAGCGAAGGCTCGGAAGTTCCGCAAGGGCTTGGTCATGGCGGTCAAGTCCTTGACTAGAAGCGATCGCGAGGCGACCTTCGAGCAGATTGTCAGCGACGCACAGAGAGCTGAGGATGACCTAGAGCTGAAGACGAAGAGGAGCAGAGATGCTTCAGGAGTAGGTAGCAGTGCAGGCCCAGCCAAGAGGCCATTCCAGCAGACCCAGCAGCACCAGGGTCAGGGTCGTATGCCCTTCCGGTAGGTGCCCCAGCAGCAGAGGCAGGGTCAGCAGCAGGACCAGAGGCAGCCCATCGTTTGCCCTTTCTGTAGGAAGCCAGGGCACGGATGGGACATATGCAGAAAGAGGATGGGCAGATGTTTATTGTGTGGTGCAGCAGATCACCAGCTAAAGGATTGTCCTTCAGTGCTTGCCCGTACAGCTCAGGGCGGAGGAGCCGCTCAGAGGGCACCAGCCAGAGCACCTGCAGCGCAGCAGAGAGGTCAGCCTTTACAGACTCAGCAGCAGAGGTTCGCCCAGCACCAGCAGCAGCACCGAGGAGGACAGCAGGGGCGAGCTTTTGCCCTGGCAGTAGACGAGGCCGAGCCAGTTGGTGATATTATCTCAGGTTCTGTTCTCCTTGATTCCATTCCAGCACTTGCTTTATTTGATTCCGGTGCTTCCCATAGCTTTGTGTCTGTATCTTTTGCTGTCATGCCCCAGTCCCAAAATATCGAAGGACTAGATACGTGGCAATGGCCAGCAGTACGCACCGATGGACAAACCCAATTTAATGGATCCATCAGGGCATACTTAAGCTGTAAAATCAAGTCTACGATAATCATGGCACAACTAATCTCATCCACACAAGATATAAAATATGTTCCACAGAATAAATAAGGAATATAAATCATCAGCTAGTCTCACAAAGTACTTCAGGGAACAACCCGATAAATAATCTGATATAATGGTTCAACAGACCAGAAATAAATGACTGAAATAAATAAATGAATACTGAGCAAGAAACATGGATGCTCAAGAGAAGTCTTCGGCTAACACCTCGTCCTCGGAAGGCGGTACAGCTCCTGGGTCAGCTCCTGCTCCGGTCCCATATACCTCGGGATAGATCTCGTCCTCAAATCCTGGGGACATAATCCGGATCCAGGTCCTCAGGGGACATAGCAAGGTACAAGAAAGCTCATGCCAAAATAAATACAATACAGAAAATAAATGGAATAAATAGGGCAAGTAAGTAACCATCTAAGTGAAATGCAAGTGAGAGCAGCATGAGTACTCAGGCTGAGCCACTACAAGCTCTGTGTCGGGGAGCCGGTAGCGGTGATAACACGTAATGTGCCTAGCTCTGCTACGAGAGTCTACGGCCTCACAATAGTATAGATATATATAGAAAATAGCCTATAGCCTGTGTGTCTCTCCCCACCCTATGTAACCATGTATATCATGACCATAACGTCTCATGTCCATGTCAAGCGGGATCATCACTAATGCAACAAGTCATATGTATCTATGAATATAGTAACTCTGTCAAGTCATGTATCCTATACAGAATCACCACGAATATCTCGAAAGATCCTGTCTCATGAATGGTGTCAAGTGTCCTGGGTAGTATGGTACTTGATAAGACAAGTACGAGAATATAAGTGTCACGTATGTCCATCTCTAAATGACAGTATCCAACACTGCGTACAGTGTTGGCACCCGACTAATAATCGAACGCTAAGTACGTCACACGGTCCTAGGTTGAGCATGCACAACAATATAAATAAAGCAAGGAAAATATATATAAAGACTGCAGAGTTTGGCAAGGTACACTTGTCTGATGTTTGAATATCAACAATCGTCCTGGTATCAGTGGATCCTGTGGGTACTCCTCCAAAAGCTGTTATAAATATCACCAACCGTCTCAGAAGATGTCAAATAGTTAGAAATGCATGTCCTTACGTCCAATTTGGACACAGGGGCAAAAAGGACATTTTCGGGCCAAAGCGGGTTCCATATGTGGGCCACTTTACACCGAAAAGTGGGTCAGGGTCAAAGGTCTCCAAATTCCTCAAACTCAGTGTCTAAAAGTCAGGAACGATGATACAAACCCAACGGAACTTTTAAGAATTGGATTCCGATGAGCCGATCACAAAATCGCCCGTCAAGTGGAGCTTGTGGGGCCCACGATACGCGATTTTGTCAACGTTCTTAGAATTGGACCAAACTTGGGTCACAGAACCAGCGTATTGCTACGAGTCCGATGGCGCAAGTTTCGTCTCGATCTGACGTATGTACACAAAGTTACAGTATATTCTAGAAAGGACGGATATGGGGCATTGTCGGCGGATATGCGTTGATTTCGGGGTGCACGCACATCCGAATCGACTTCTGTGAAATCCTACACGACCGTATCAACGTCGCGCACGTTTCGGTAAAGACCGCGTGCGACCAAGTCGTCCCGTTTGGCGGGGCGCACTCAGTTCCGGGGTGAAATAGGGCGTTATTTTTCCTGTTTTTGGATCGCGGTGTGCGATTACCACAGGACGCGATGCACCGAGCAGGTTGTACGGGCACCGAGAGGGTTATACAGTCTACGCGTAAAAACTGACAGAATCGAAAATGGAGTTACGAGGCGAGAGAAAACGATACCTGAACAGGGCTCCGTGAACGCTGAATTCCACGTGTCCGAGAGTCAACTTCGTGTCCTGGGACCGAGTTGCTGTGTCCTGGCGTCCAGACTAGGGTTCGGGGTGCGTCCGGAGAACTGTCGGAGGGTAGCTGCTCTGGTCGGCGAGGGGCGGCTCGTCGACGAGAGCGGAGGGGAACGTCGGCCGGTCGGGGTGCGGGTTCGGCCTGGAGGAGGTTGCACAGCCGACTGTGCTTGGGGTCGCTGCACCGAGGGTCGGGGCTTGTGCTGGCCGGAGCGGGGCTCGGTCAATCGGCCGATATCGCGGTGTCAGCGGAGCAGTGAGGTCGGCGGGGCTGGGTCGACGACCGCGGGTCGCTGGGCGACAGCGATGGGAGGCGTCAGGGTCAAGGGTGCAGGGGCTGGCGGTCTCGGCGTCGAGCGGGCGGCGAGGGGTTGAGATGAGGGTCTCGGCGGCAGAGGTGAAGAAGGCGACGGGGGTGATTAGGGCTACACGGATCCCGAGGGGCTTTATACGGCGCCGCCGGGTCGGAACAGTATTTTTGACCCGGTTTGGGGATTTAGGGTTCGGGTTGAGCGGATCTCGAGTTGGGCAGACCCAATCCGACCCGGTTTGGTTCAAGTTTGGGTTTGGTTTAATTATCTAATAGTTTTAAGGCTTAAAATGCTACTCCGGAGTCCAATAAATTCACCGAAAAATACCACATGTCCGATTTTCCATTTTACACCATAAAATCTTATTTCCATCTTATTTTAACACCAGTAAACTGCATTTAAAAATTCTTAACTCCCAATTACCTTGGTTCGTCTTCCAGAAAATATCGAAAATATATTAAAAATTATTCTGAAAAAATAGGGTGTTTACATTTGCTGTTAGACATCATCTTGTTGCTGAACCTTTAGCTAGACTCTGCAAGATCACAACCGGGGGTGGTATCATCCTAGTCCGTGATGTCTGCAGAGACCGAAGAGTTACCTTGGGAGGCCGGGAGTTGAGTGTGTGCCTACTCGTAATGCCACTTCCGAGCTACGATGTTGTACTCGGGATGGATTAGTTGAGTACGCATTGTGCTAATATAGATTGTCGTGGAGGCAGAGTTTTGTTTAGTCCGCCGGGTGAGCCAGAGTTTCAGTTTGCCAGAGGAGCAGCGGAGCAGACCGAATGAGTCTTTTGCGGAGCCCTGGTGGTAGAGCCGAGGTCGCTACATCCACTGATAGAGGAGTACATGGATGTCTTTTCGGAGGAGTTGCCAGGGTTACCTCCTGACAAAGACGTGGAGTTCTTTATAGACTTGGTGCCAGGCGCAGAGCCGATATCCCAGCACATCTATAGAGTCAGCAACAGTGAGCTGATAGAGTTGAAGAAGCAGGTGGATGAGCTTCAGGACAAGGGATTTATCAGATCTAGTTCTTCCCCGTGGGGTGCTCCGGTACTTTTTGTGCCGAAGAAGGATGGGTCGATACGGATGTGTATCGACTACAGGGCTCTGAACAACCTAACAATCAAGAACAAGTATCCGCTGCCGCGTATTGATGATCTTTTTGACCAGTTGAGTGGAGCGAGGGTGTTTTCCAGGATTGATCTGAGGACAGGCTACCACCAGGTGAAGGTCAGGAAGGAGGATATTCCGAAGACAGCTTTTTGGACCAGATATGGACAGTATGAGTTCTTGGTGATGCCGTTTGGGTTGACTAATGCCCCGGCAGTGTTCATGAATCTGATGAACAAGGTGTTCCATCAGCATCTGGACAGGTTTGTGGTGGTGTTTATATAGATGATATCTTGGTGTATTCGAAGACCCCAGAGGAGCATGAGGAGCATCTGAGGATAGTGCTGGAGACTCTCAGGAAGGAGAAGCTTTATGAAAAGCTTTCGAAGTGTGAGTTCTTCCTTGACAAGGTTGAATTCCTTGGTCATGTGGTGACTGGAGAGGGTATCTCGGTGGATCCGAGAAAGATCATGGCAGTTGAGGCATGGAGTGCTCTGAGTTCAGTAGCAGAGGTCAGGAGTTTCCTGGGACTGGCAGGTTACTACAGGAGATTTGTTCAGGATTTTTCCCGGATTGCAGATCCGTTGTCCAGGCTGACCCGGAAGGACATGGAATTTATTTGGTCAGAGTAGTGCCAGGTTGCCTTTGATGAGCTGAAGAGGAGGTTGACGACAGATCCAGTGTTGACGTTGCCATCAGGTTCTGGAGGATTCACTATCTATAGTGATGCATCGGGGAAGGGATTGGGTTGTGTGTTACAACAGAATGGGAGGGTGATTGCCTATGCTTCCAGGCAATTACGTTCTCATGAGAAGAACTACCCTACCCACGATTTGGAGTTGGCAGCGGTCATCTTTGCTCTGAAGTTGTGAAAACACTATTTATATGGAGAGCGTGTAGAGATCTTTACAGACCACAAGAGCTTAAAGTATGTGTTTACCCAAAAAGAGCTGAACATGAGACAGAGGAGATGGTTGGAGTTGATGAAAGACTTCGACATATCGTTGCAGTACCATCCAGGGAAGGCGAACGTAGTTGCGGATGCGTTGAGCAGGTATCCGGTAGCTATGTGCCTGACTACAGATCGTTATCTTCTGGCAGATCTAGAGAGCTTGGGCATTGAGGTGATAGTGCCTGGAGTTGAGATACAGATGTGGGGACTGCAGATTCAGTCAGAGTTGGTAGACCGGATCAGGGCTACACAGTTTGAGGATGAGTCCCTGAGGAGCATCAGGACGCAGGTTCAGATGGGATTGTCAGATGACTTCACCATTGCTGATGATGGTTCTTTGCGGCACGGTACCAGGTTGTGTGTGCCGAGTGGGTCATTGCGCGAGGAGGTTCTCCAGGAGGCGCATCGATCCCAGTACTCCATGCATCCAGGTGCCAATAAGATATATAGAGATCTGAGACAGCATGTATGGTGGTACAGAATAAAGCGGGAGGTAGCACGCTTCATATTCCGATGCTTAGTGTGCCAGCAAGTGAAGGCGGAGAGGCAGAGGCCCGGAGGATTACTCCAGTCGTTACCCATTCTGGAGTGGAAATGGGAGCATGTGACCATAGATTTTGTTTCTGGACTTCCCCGTTCTCCAGACGGGAAGGATGCGATTTGGGTCATCGTGGACAGGTTGACCAAATCGGCCCACTTTCTACCATTCAAAGTGGGTACATCTACAGAGAGACTAGCAGAGATGTATGTGCGCCAGATAGTCAGATTGCATGGAGTTCCTATGAGCATAGTATCAGATCGGGATAGTCGCTTTACTTCATATTTCTGGAGGAGTCTGCAGGCTAGCTTGGGCACCCAGCTTAAGTTTAGTAGTGCGTATCACCCACAGACAGATGGTCAGTCAGAAAGGACCATTCAGACGCTTGAGGACATGCTTCGCACTTGTGTTTTGGATTTTAGAGGCTCTTGGGAGGATCACTTGCACTTGGTAGAGTTTGCTTACAACAACAGCTACCAAACCAGTATCGAGATGTCACCTTTTGAGACATTGTATGGACGGAGGTGTCGCACTCCGTTATCATGGGATGATGTAGGCGAGAGAGCTTTGCTTGGCCCGGAGATGGTGGTTGATGCAGCGGAGAAGGTCAAGCTCATTAGAGATAGACTTCGGGTGGCGCAGGACAGGCAGCGGCATTGGGCCAATAGCCACCGGAGACCTTTGGAGTTCGAGGTATAGCTTAGAATCTAGATTTTGTTCTTGTGTTTGCTTGTGATTGTTTGTTTTAGACTAAGTACAGAGACCTTGTTTGTGCTAGGTTGGAGATCTGGTGTTCCTGAGGATTTCTCCGACGCGGGGTACTATTCGCTTCGGTGGAGGCGGGAAGCTTAGCCCACGTTTCGTCGGACCCTTCCGTATCCTTGAGAGGGTCAGCGTCATGGCGTATAGGCTTGAGTTGCCACCTACGCTGGAAGGAGTTCATGATATGTTCCATGTGTCGCAGTTGAGACGGTACGTGGCGGATCCTAGTCACGTATTGGATCACTCGAAGATCGAGGTGGGCCCTACTCTTAGCTATCCAGAGCAGCCAGTGGAGATTCTGGATCGGCGGGAGAAGGTGTTGAGGAACCAGACTATTTCTTTGGTTCGCGTCGCGTGGAGGCATCACTCTCCAGGGGAGTCGACCTGGGAGAGGGAGGATGAAATGCGCGAGCGATACCCCTATCTCTTCGAGCCCTGAGGTATGGTTCTTCCTTGCATTCCTGTCCTAGTTTCGTCTTTTTAATTTCGAGGACGAAATTATTTTAAGGAGGGTAGGCTTGTCACTACCCGATTCTAGAAAATAGGGTTTTTTTTTTACTTAGTAAATTATGTATTGTATTTAATTAATTATATTTATATTTATTTAGTGCTTATATTATTTTTTTAATGATTGTTTTAGGGTTTTGGCTAGCCTGGACCCATCTCAGACCCTAGTGGACCCATGTCCGACCCGACCAACACTCTTGTGAGAATTATTTTGTGGCTTAGAAATATTTATTATATTTTTAGCGGGTTAGTGGGAGAGATTTGGAGTTAGTTTGAGTGCATTTGGAACCCCGAAACCCAAAACCCAACTTAGGAGGGCATTTTGGTCATTTGAAGACTTTATGTGACCTATAATTAGTGTGGCTGGCCCTTTACAGCAGCCCTCACCCGTGTAAACTAGCAGCAGCCCCCCTCCCTTTGGTTCTACTTCTTCTTCTTCACTTCTTCTTCTTCTCCACTTCTTCTTTCTTCTTCCTTCTTCTTCAAGGTGAGTTCTTCTCCATTCTTCTTCCTTCTTTCTTCCATTCCTTCTTCTTTATGCTAGCCCTAACCTTGCTTTTTTCCTAACCTAGGTGTGTGGAGCATAGATTTAGTGTGGAGGCTAGATTTGGTGGCTTGGAGCTTGAGGGAGGTGATTCCAAGTAGATCGGAGACTTTGGCCTTGGGATTTCAACTCCCAAGAGGTAAACCCTAACTTTCTCCTTGCTAATTATTTTTATGTAGTGTAATTAGTGTTATAGAACCTTCCTAGACCCTAAGCCTACCCGTAGGAGAAAGTTGGAACTAGTTTGGTTGAGTTTAGAGACTTTGATATTAGGTTTTGTGTCAATTTCGGGTGGAATCCAAAATTGGCCCAATTTTGGGTGATGCTCTAGGTTAGACGGACCTAGGTAGACATTATCGGGTGTCTTGAAGGTGAGTGCGTATCTCCGTTCGGACATGGGAAGTCGTGTCGCAGAGAAACGGGCATTTTGGGCAAAATTGGGGTTTTTCGTCGTCGCCGATTCTAAGTGCGTGCGCGTTTCCGCCATGGGCATAGAATCAATACGGGAGCACTTTTTCTAGGATCTAGACATCGTTTAGAATGCGTGAGTAAATTTTGGGCCGATTCCGAGTTCGTTTGGTGTGCGTTTCAGGAGGTTTTCTGAGCCGTGCACCACGTGTTCGTCGAAATGACCGAACTGCCATTTCGGCGTGGTTTTCTCGTTTCGGGCTTGTGCGCGCGTTGGGTTAGTATCGGAGAGTGTGTGCTAGAGTTTTCGAGTTATATTTTATATATTTTAGGGTATTGGTGAGTGTCGGGATCGTTGGGCGTGAGTGGAGCGTGTTGTTGTGTGTTGTGGTTGAGTGGTGTTGTGTCTCTCTATATGTATTTATGTGTGTCTATATATATATGTATATATTTATATGTAAGTGTGTTTATGTATATATATTTATATATATATATATATATATGTGTATTTATATCTATGTGCTTGTGTGTGTATATGTCTATGTGTATATATATATACTTGAGAGTGTGTATATATATATAAATAGGTTTATATATATATATATATATATATATATATATATATATATATATATATATATATCTATGTATATTTATATGTGTGTGTGTGTTGATGTGTGTTTAAGAGTGTGTGTGTGTGTATTAGTGTGTTAGGGTGTGTTAGAGTTTATATATAAGTGTGTGTGTATATATATCTATCTAGTAGTTTATATATATAGATATATGTATGTATGTTTATATATATAGAGTGATATATATATATATATATATATGTGTGTGTGTGTGTATATAGGAGTGTGTGTGTGTGTGTGTGTGTGTGTGTGTGTGTGTGTGTGTGTGTGTGTTTGTGAGATGGAGGGGGGGCAAACTGCCACAGCCAGCAACAAGCCAGCAGCTGCTGCTGCACTGCAGCAGCAGCACAGCAGCAGCAAGAAGAGCTGCAGCAGCAGCAGTACAAAGAGCAGCAGCAGTACAAAGAGCAGCAGCAGCAATAGCAAACCAGGCAGCAGCAGCAGCTAGTATATGCAGCGGGGAGCAAGGTAGCTAGGTATTAGAGAGGTAGTTAGATAGTTAGAATAGCTAGATTAATAGATAGATAGAGTATTAGATAGATTAGATAGTTAGATAGATATATAGATAATTAGATAGGTAGATAGTTACTAAAATAGATAGATAGATAGATAGTATTATAGATAGATAGGTAGATATATGGTAGATACCTATATCTATATGCATAGATATATATATATATATATATATATATATATATATATATATATATATATATATATATATATATATATAGAGCTAGATATATATTATAGTTAGTAATATATATATGCGTATAGGTAAGGTATAGGGGTATATGTATATGTGTGTGGATATCTATATATATAGGTATATAGATACTTAGATATATATAAATATGGTAGATATATATATTTCCTAGCCTAGATTAATAACTAGGTATATAATTATTAGTTAGATAGCTAGTTAGAGGGGTTTGAGAGCGGTATCTCAATACCTTGAGATATCCAAGGTATTGAGTTTCGAGCGGGGTATTTGAGCATTAGCCTAGAAAAAGTTTTGGAATAATTTTTATATGTTTATGTGTATATATTTACGCGTGCTAGCATAGGTTTTAGCGGGTTTAGGCGGGGTGCGTGGCCTAGGACGAGGTATCGGATACCGAGGGTATCCCGGTATCTCGATTAGGCGAGTTTGTGAGTTTAGTAGCTTAATGAGCTCGGTTTGACCTAGAATTTCAGGGACACCCTAGTTTGACCTAGCTTTGACCATAATTGTCCTCGTTGACCGTAAAAGTCAACGTTTGACCTAGTTTTGACCTAGAGTTAACTTTTTGGACCCCGGGTTGACTTTTTGACCCGATTTTCACCGGTTTGACCCGTTCGACCTAGAATAGCCCTAGAAGCCTGTTTTTAATTATTTTATATCAGTTTAAATGCTTAGAACCTTGTTTAATCTCTGCTTTTCCCAATAGGTCCTTGCGACACCGGTCCGGATCTCGATCCTCATCAGTTGCTCAGGATATCAGGCGAGTACCTACCTCTGATAGTTTTTATTTCATGATAGCATTTATATCACCTGTTCTAGAACTGTAATACTTGATTCTGACACATTGTTACACGAGCTGGTACTAGTAGATCCCGTCATGAGATGCTATCCCCCTTACCGTGTTCAGCGGGTACTCTATCACGTGTATTTTATCATGTGCTTCGGGTATTGATTCTCATGTGCTATCATGTGCTTATTGTGCTCTCGCCTTCATGTGCACGAGCTATTATCATGTATGTAGCGTGTTGTGGTTGGATCCAATGGTATTAGTGGGGGAGGGGAGTAGGAGTTGGTTATGTGATCAAAGCCAAACAGTATTCATGTGTATGTCGGTTATGCAACTCACGCATAACGGAGTTATCGTAGTATTTTTCATGTGCAACCTAAGCCGATCACATAACGAACTTGTGCTCAAGGCACTTAGCTAGTATTCATGTTTCTCACCTGCAGTTACTTTTCCACTACTTGTATTGTTCTCCAGTTTATATTGCAGCTACTTATTGTGCTCCAGCATATATTTATTTCCTGTGCATCTTGTATACTTTTCTATTGCTCGTCATATACACCTTACCATGTATTTGGAGTTGCTTTCAGAGTTATGTACTTTGCTCTAGTCCTGACTGGGCATATTTTTTCCAGAGGATCCTGAGGACTATTGCCCGACGTTCTACGGGCCGGGTGTTGACGACTGTTGTGACCCCGAGATCGAGGAAGAGTGCGCCGAGGAGACGCCTATAGCGCCCTAGTTAGCTAGGTGGGTTTCCTGGGTTGTTCCCAGTGGTTTATTTTGGATGATTATACTTATTCTTTTTTTGTTGTGTGATGTTGTAGCTATTTGGCCTTGGACTGTATATTTTGGATATTGTCTTGCTCTCTTTGGTTTTGTTTCCTTTTTGATATCATATCGTGCTTTTATTCATCCCCTAGATTTTGTGATTGAGTATTCATATATATATTGCGTGGTTGCCCTCCTTTTTGGAGAGGATTATTGATATATATATTGCGTGGATGCCCTCCTTTTGGAGAGGTCATGGCCGATTTTTCTGTGAGTTATCTAGATAGTTGGTTGACCTAGAACGGACCTTTACAGCGTTCTACCGCCGATTCTGCGGCGTAGGCTGGACGTACCCATGGCTCATGCCCGATTTTCGGGTATGGGTCATGACAGATACGGCCACCAAGATATTGTATTGTCGTTCCTATGATGGTCTTCTGCTATAATTCTTATAAAATAAGGAAGTAGCACAAATACTTCGTGATGCTCATGACGGAGTTTGTGGCGTCCATAAACCCAGTCCAAATTTGCAGGACCGACTTCCGAGAATGGGTTACTATTGGCCAACAATGGTGGCGGATGTTGTCAACTACGTAAGAAAGTACCGGATGTGCCAAATCCATGCTGACTTCATCCACCAACCCTCGAAGTTTCAATACCCGACCGTTGCGTCATGGACGTTCGAAGCTTGGGGCATGGATATCATAGGACCGATCAGTCCATCTTCATCTAAAGGACGTCGGTCTATCCTCGCAATTACCGACTACTTCCCCAAATGGGCGAAAGTCGTGCCACTCGCCGAGGTAGAAACATCAAACGTGATCAACTTCATCATGCATAATGTTATATACCGCTTCAGCTTGCCAAAAAGGACCATCCATGACAATGGTCCATAATTCACAATTCACGCTTTCTACCAATTTTTTGAAAAAAAACTGAATTCAGAATATAGCCTCAACTGCCTACAACCCGAAAGCAAATGGTCTGTCCGAGGCGTTCAACAAAACCATTATCAAGCTCCTCAAGAAGTTTGTGCCATCCAATAAGTATGACTGGAATAAAAAATTGGATGAATGTCTCTAGGCTTATTGAACAACGGTCCGGACACCGACTGGTAGCACACCATTCTTCTTAGTCTACAGGAGCAGAGCGGTCCTCCAGCTCCAGGTCCAAATTCTCCTGCTCCGAGTGGCTCTCTCCAACCGGTTAACCATTGACGATAATAATCGCCGACAGTTGCAAGAGTTGCAGGCACTCGATGAGAAGCGCTTCTTAGCTCAACAACATATTGAGCTGTATCAAGCACGTCTTTTAGGGGCCTTCAACAAATGGGTCAAGGAGAGAATGTTCCAAGTGGGGGACATCGTCTTGATAGTAAGAAGGCCGATGCTTATAACCCATAAGACGGTCAGCAAGTTTCAACCCAAATGAGAAGTCTCATTCGTCGTAGAATTTGTATTCTCCAATGGTGCCTACCAACTGGCAAAACCTAATGGCGACTTGCTCATGATGCCTATCAATGGAAAGTTCCTAAACTAGGCTTGTACTTCTCTCTATCCCCAGCAGGACAACAAAGATGTACAGTATTTCCACTTTTTTATTGTTCATCCCCAGCGAGTGCCTATGCGTAACATTAATCTTATTCTACAAGCCATTATCGGTATTCAGGAGTCCTGGATACGCAACGGATAATGGATCATCAAAAGCTCCCCATCGGAGCAGTCCCCAAGCCCATATGTACACTCCTGCATATACCACCAAAAAAGTAACCAGTTTAGTTAGACGCTAGTTCACGTCCATATTACCTATGACCTATCGTCCTAACGATCTTTCCAGCGGAGTAACCCACATGTTTATCTACATTCCCGGATAGGCCACACTCAGCAAATCATTCCTCAATGAGTTTTTCGGATATTGGTTCACGTCCACATTATCTCTGAACTACCGTCCTACTATTTCTCCTCGGCTAAGTTTGCCATGTCCATATTACCTCTGAGCAAACCTTCCGAGTTCGACTATCGATTATCATGTCATATTACCTCTGATATCGGTCGTCATCTCAACTTATCACCCGTACTTACCTTAAAGTATGCCAGCAGGTGTTAAGTCCATAAAACCTATCACGTCCATATCACCTTTGATAGGGTTTCATTTCGAACTTATTACTTGCACTTCAGTGCTCTAGAAGTAATATGTCTACCAAAGATCCCCCAGTGGGATATCCTCAACAAAATCAAATATTTTACGTTCATATTACCTCTGAACTATAAGCTGCCTATGTTCCACATCCAAAGAAAATAGCCATATCCATATTACCTCTGGCCCATTTTATTTTTCCTCCACAAAAAATACCATAGTCATACCTAAAATCTCGGTATGACTATCGATCATCTCATGTCTACGTTACCTCTGATCTATCATCCTCACATCCTCCCCAGTAGAGTTTACTATGTACATATTACCTCTGACTAAACCTCTCTATTTGACTATCGATTATCATGTCTATATTACCCCTGATATCGATCGTCATCTAAACTTATCACCCGTACTTAATTCTAGGTACGTCAGAGGTGTTAAGTCCACAAAACCAGCCACATCCATATCACCTCTGACAGGGCTTGTTTCGAGTCTATTACTTGTATCCAAGTGCGCAATAAGTAATAGGTCCACTAAAGATCCCCCAGTGGGACGTCATTAACAACTGCAGTATTGTGCTACGTTTATATTACCTCTAGTACGATATCCAAAGTCCACAACATGTAAAAAATAAATATAAAAAGAAAATCTCCTCAAAAGATCAAGCCAAATCTTTGCATTAAATAGAGATATAACAGTCTGGCAAGGACTCGTCCATGCGGCCCGCCATCCATGCGGCCCAAGGTCCTCTCCTCTATGCTTCTTATTCAAAGTATTCCAAAATTATCAGTTTGAAAACTTTGAAGGGGGTCTTGTAGAAGCATAAAAAATATAGATCCATGCTTCCAACAACCATGCGCCAGCAGTGACATGACTATGCGGCTAAGGAAAAGCAGCGTCATGTGCCGACCGCTTCAAAATTAGTGTTCTCGTATGACATCAGTGTCATACGCCACTAAGTAACTAGTGTTCCCATGCGCCAGCAGTGACATGCGCCACTAAGTAACTAGTGTCAGCATACGCCAGCAGTGTCATTCGTCACTACCCCCTCAAGCATCCATATGCCCCAATATTGGCCATATGAAGACCTGACACAAAGATTACGTCAGACACCGAATCCAGACAAAAAATGATTTTTTTGGATGCCTCGAAAGATGTAAGCACACTAAGCAACAAGAAGCTTTCGTCAGACTAATAATAACTTCTGACAGGCGTACAGCGCCACGTGAATGAGGCCACATGTATCCCAGACTCCATCCGTCACTGGCCCTATGCTTTCCAGACTCCATGCTCTTCATCCGTCTCTGGCCCATGCATTCCAGACTCTATGCGCTCCATGCGTCTCTGACCCCATGCGTCCCAGACTCCATGTGTTTTATGTATCTTTGGCCCCATGCGTTCTAGACTCCATGCACTCCATGCGTCTATGGTCCTATGCGTTCTAGACTACATGCGTTCCATGCATCTCTGGCCCCATGCGTTCCAGACTTCATGCGTTATATGCGTCTTTGGCCCTACGTGTTCCAGACTTCATGTGTCCCATGCGTCCTAGACTTCTTGCGTCCAACATGGCAGGGTTCCCTTAGACGAAATCTTTATGTTGCGACTCAAGTGATTCTCTCCAACTAAATGTGGGCCACGTGTAAAGCTGACCAAGTCACACAAATAAAAGGCGAAAACCGCCCAAATTCTCAGCAACAGCAAATTTTAACAAACATCCACGTGGCAGCTCAGCCCGGACCCAACTACATCCTGTTAAGGATAAAGAATATGTGACAACCTGCCCATCATATGTGCCTATAGTTATAACCATATTCTGTTAAAGGAGCCCCATGCGGCCACCAAACAGAAGCATATGCGGAACCTATAGTCCACCAACACGATAGCTATAAATAGGAGTAATTTGGACATTCCACGGGCAAGATTTTTTCTGCTTCATAGACCATACCCCTCCAAGCGAGCTATGTATGTGTACACAAGCTCAGGAGAGAGAAAATAGAAGAGAACATCATCATTCCCTCATCAGACCGTTAACGGAGTAAAGGAGCCGCTACAGCGCTCAATCTCCATCGTCACGACCCAGACAAAAAATATTGTACTTAGATATTATGTCTAGGATTTCTTTGTAAATTTTTGTTCGTTGTTTAAAAAAGTTCATTCACAACTTGTAATGGCGAAGAGTCTCTACTATGCCTTAGCGGATAACTTATATCGCTTAAACAGGGGAATGATCTAATGTGTACGAAGATCTTAGGCTAGGGCCAACTTATCCAAATTGTTATACTCGTCCATGCGAATCTAACATATTCACTTGCACTATCATTCTAGATCAGCATATCGTGAATTCTGGATCATGCACATATTCAAGGCATCCCCCAAACATATGCATGTCAACCAACTTAGCGATACAAGTTCTACACCATCAACATCAATGAATTAGGAATTTTTGATCCGCTTGACTTGAAAGTCCGTCCTGCTTCAGAGCAGGAAAAATTGTTCACAACTAACTGCTCTAGCAACGTTCTTCATGCCCTAGTGGAAATCTCATATGTGAAAAAATCCTTCCTTGCTTCTTCCCCAAGAGCTAAGTCGTCGGTATATCGCGCGTAACAAATCCTTATGAATAAGTCATGGGTTTTTAAGGGAGCCAGCTTACGAGCCAGGCGGCCCGTAGATCTAAAAGAATCCATCCATAGGCCTGACCGAAAAGTTTGTCTACGAAATTCGTTCATGAGACCTCGAATTCCCACGTTCCGGCCTGTATTATGCCAGCAGGTCCAAAAAGTGGTGGAATGCTCTCGAAACCAATTAACGTTGAACCCTGGGATTCTCAAGCCGATAAGGCTATCCAGTCAGAAAGTAGTAGTTTTACTACCAGCATGAGGGTTAGGAGAAGGCCAATTGGAGTAAAGGAAAGGCTTGAGTTCAGAGACGAAGTTGGCTTTGAAGGGACAAACTTTCAGGCAGTTCCTTGCAAAGTCTTTGTACTCGAGTTTAATATATCACAGAGTCTTGGATCGTGCACACATTAAAGGTGTCCCCCAAATATATGTATTTCAACCAAACTTAGCGATAGCGAAGTAGGGCAAGCTACTCGTGAAAATCTCAAGGGTTCTCGTCGTATGAATCACAATGATACCACAAACAGGGTCAATAAAATCTAAGTCATTTTCAATATCACTCAAATCAAGCAATCTACAACTGTCAACCATGATCTATCCGACCAACCGACTAGCGTCCAAGTCCTATCATCTAGTTCGTTCGTGTAAAATATCAACTTCTAGTACACACTTATTGTTCCAAGCCTAACTCTGTCTTGATGCCCCAGTTCTATGGCTTGCTCAAGCAATACTCTAAAGTCGGTCAAACAAGTTCTTTCACTCGGCATAGGGTCGCATGCCTAACCGCTAGGTCGGCTCACAAGGTCATAGGTACAGTTTATGCTCACGACTCATCGTGCAAATTTATTATACGATGCTCACCCTAATTTATAAGGTCAAACCATTATTTATTCGTACGAAATATTCTACCCAAGCTTGCTTCACTTAGATTTCTAAAAATTAAGCACAGATTATCCTACACACATCAACACCTTCGTTTGCAAAGGGTCCGAGTTAGCAAAGTCGTTCCTATAACATATTTTCTCGACCAAATTCACGATATTTCCATGTCGCACGTGAAACCTAGTGATTTTTATGGTCTATACCCTCAATTACGTTTGATAAAGTCCATCTATCCATTCATAAACCTAAATCACCAAGTCACGAGTCAATTATAAATCTTTGATCTCAATTACAAATACTTAATTCGTCTAACACAATTCAGGTATTCGTTCACAAGTCCACCGAGCGTAACTTACTTCATGATCCAGACTAACTCATCCTCGAAACACTTTTAATTCACTTGTATTCTCAAACTCGTCTTATCGTGTCGAAACACAAGTCAAGATAATCCTTCAATTATCACGCTCTAGTCTTTTGAAAGTTCAATCATCCCCACTAGACGTGAAATCACCAAGCCAACGCTCCCGCGGGATAATCATCCTCAACCGAACGTGACACATGCGCGAGCCTGGAGGTGCGCTCGCATAAGACAAGAATGTCAAACATTATGCACTACCAGAAAAAGTTAAATTAGCGACGTTTAAAAACGTCGCTAAATGATAAAAAAATGTCGTTAATAATATTTAGCGACGTAATTAGCGAAGTTTCAAAGAAGTCAGAAAAAAGCAAGTCGCTAAAAGAAAAAAATGTCGCTAAACGTCGCTATGTCGACGTTTTTTAGCGACTTAAATGTGTCGCTAAAATTAGTGACGTTTAGCGACGCAGCGTCACTAATTAGCGATGTTACAGCGACATCTTTAATGACCTGGCAATACTGCCATGTCAGCAATTTGCGACATACAACGACATTTTTAGTGACATGTTTAGCGACGTGTGCTAACATCGCTAATTAGCGATGTCATTAGCGACGTGTAGACACGTCGCTAAACGTCGCTAAAAATGTCGCTAATTTTACAGAAAAAAATAAAAAAAATTTGAATTGTGTCCAAACTATTATTCCTGCAGTTTATTAAATCATAATCAGTACAAATAGACCCGGAGCAACCCTCCATTGAATTTCTGGGTTTGCCAACCCCCTTGGGTTGAACACTCAACACTGGTAAAATAACATATTTAATATGAATAATATAATAAAATTTGAAGAAAAGAAAGCATCCAGCAAATCTTATCGTAAAGAATACGGCAAATATATATCCATACAATCTCATCCTAAATAATAAAAAAATATAAATATCCAGCAACTAGCTATACTACTGCGGATCTGCAGGAGGCTGACCACCGACGCGCATGAAGGATAAGAACAGCTCATACTGCTCCTGTGGAATCGACACCGATGTCGATGGAGAAGGCAGTGACGTCGGTGGACTCTGTGTCGATGTAGGCGCACCAGAAGGCCGTCCCCGCTCCAAGTCTGCGAGTCACTGGTTGTAAGAATCTATGGTAGATAGCAGCCTCGTACTGCTATGAACCATTGAATCCTGCATCATCGTCAGTCTCTCGCCCATCGATAGCTGTGATGCCTGTAGCTCCATGATGTTGCGGTCTGTCGAGGCTCTAATATCATTTATCAAATCCCGGAGCTCCGTGATACGGCGGTCGAGCATATCGAATCGTACGATGAGCGTCGGATCATCCGCCTGTGGCTGGGACCGGGGCTGCTCCTCCATCCTTCGTAGCAACTCGTCACGGAGAGACGCAATCTGACGGTCAACGGCCTCCTGGACTCTGGCCGACGACTGCGAGGGCTGTGTGGAATACGCAGCTGTCGGGGAGGCCCTAGATGACTGCGTCGCAACCAGGGCGCCATAGGATCCCGTACCATAGTACGTACCCTTCTGGAGACCACCAGTTGCGGTCACCCACAGGTCGTCCGTCGACGGAGCTGGAGCGGGCTGCGAGGAAGTACTAGCCTCTCCAGGTGTAGGTGCACTAGCAGTCGCCCGCTCACGAAGCCTAAGATACTCGGCCTAAAAAGGTTTGGAAACTCGATAATTGCCTAAATTATATTAAATCTAACACAAAGTAAAGTAATACTTACATAGGTCTGCGAGGCCCTCTCATCAATGAGATTTCCGTCCTTGTGATGGATGGCCAAGAAGACGGTCACCATGTTTGCATCCTCACCCCTCTGTACCTGTTAAAAATATATTATTTAGTACTAAACTTAAACATTTTTTCCTACTATCATTTTATGGTACTTACATTAAAATAATATATTTTAAAAGAAAAAAATATACCAAACGACGAAAATGTTCCGTCATCGGAATCGAGCCATCACACCACTTGGCCGCGTTCCGCCTTGCCGCCTTGGCCTTCTCAAACTTTTCCTTGTAGCTCGGATTGTCGAATCTAGCCCTCATCGCAGTCCACTGTTCAGGCATGAACCAACCTTGGATCAGTTTTCCAGTACGATCACGAGCCTTCTGGTCATCCAGAGCATCTCGGATAAGCTTGGCGGCAACGGTAGGAAAGAGCCGCTCGATCAACTCAGCCCAGTGCGGAGGATAGAAATACGTTTGCTATAATAAATAATTTAGTAAGTGAGCGTCACGGATAAGTTATATAATATGCATAAATTAGAGGATTTATTTAATATATTTTACCTGGAAGTGCGTAAACCAGAATACATTCCTCTCCTCCGGAGCCTCAGAGTAGTTGATCCAAGGGCCACCGTAGTTGTTCCTCAGAAATTGGCCCAGGCGTCTCTGAACCGACGATGGACGATATCTATACAGAGATAATTATTTTGATCAAAAAAGTCAATATACGATGAATAAATAAATATACGATATATATTATGCTAAACCATATAATTGACTTACTTTGTACCGTCGGCCCAAATCTCTGTCCTCGTCTCCTCCGGAGGTACGCATGGAGGATATTGCTGATGCTGGGACAACGTGGGTACGACCTCCTCGACATGCTCATCTGTCCCCATGGTTCCGTCAGCAGGAGGAACACTGGACGAGGGAGTACTATCACGCCTGGAACTACTCGTCCCAACAGTCGGAGATGTGAGTGATCGATATACTGGAGTACTGGACGACGATGATCCGGAACCAACGGCTGATTAGTAGCATAATAGTATCTTATACTATTACATTGATATGATGTAAACGTAGACGTATTAATTACTTACCCCTCTAGCTTCTCCACTTCATCCACGTCGCAATTGAGTAATATATACAACTGAGCAGCCCTTAGCTCGTCGTCATTCAAATATCTCTTCTTCATTTTTCTCGAAGGCTTTCCGGACGCATTGAATACTTTGAGTATTGCATCATTAGATTCCTGATATGCGTCGTCGTTTCTCGGAGCTTTTGTTCTATTAGTAGTAACATGCGGTTTGAAATACGTCGAGCAAAAGTTTGTAATCTTCTAACAAATAGAGCCCTCAACCCGTGCCTTATTTTTCATATTTTTCTTTAGGTGATTCAGATACCGCTCAAAGGGGTACATCCACCGATAACCGACAGGACCACCAACACGTGCCTCATAGGAAAGATGAATTGGCAAATGCTCCATAGAGTCAAAGAATCCAGGAGGAAACACCTTCTCGAGCTTACATAGTGTTACCGCAATGTCCTTCTCTTGCTTTTCTAGACGATCGACGAGCAACTTAGTACAACAAAGATCTCTGAAGAATATGCTGAGCTCTGTCAATGGATCCCAAATAACGAATTAACCTCTCCATGAATACGTGACAATCGTGGCTCTTCATACCCGCCAGTTTGTTCTCCTTGAGGTTGACGCATCTTCTCAAGTTTGACATGCACCCATCTGAAAACTTTAGACCCTGAATCCACCTACAAAGTTTCCCTTTATCCTCTTTTTCTAGTGAGAAAACTGACTTAGGTTGCTTTAACTTTCCATTTTTCTCCTCTATCAAATGCAATACAGAACGTCTACATATTTCTTCTAAGTCCAACCTGGCCTTCGGATTATCTTTTATCTTCTCCTTTACCTCCATTACAGTATTAATTATGTTATCAAACATATTCTTCTCGATATGCATTACATCAAGGTTATGTCTGATCAGATTGGTGCTCCAATATGACAGATCCCAGAATATACTCCTCTTCGTCCAGTTATGGGTGCGACCAAATCCGTCACACTCGTACCCCTTAGCAGGCTCTTCGATAGCACTTGGTAAATCTTTTACCTCTTCCCATATCGTATATCCGGGCCACCTTGGGGGTGGATTGGCCTTCTCCACAACCCCCGTACGAAAAGCATTCTGGTTCCTCCGGTACGGATGATCCTTCGGCAGAAATTATCGATGACAATCGAAGAAGCACGGTTTGCCTCCGTGTTTCAAACAAAAAGCCTTAGTACGGTCCATGCAATACGGACATGAGAGATGACCATGGGTGCTCCATCCCGATAATATTTCATAGGCCAGAAAGTCATTGATGGTCCACATAAGTGTTGCCCTCATCTAAAAATTCTGCTTTCGAGAAACATCGTACATGTTGGCACCTACTTCCCACAGCTGATTCAACTCATCTATCAAAGGCTGTAAATATACATCGATGTTCCTCTTCGGATTGTTCGGACCCGGGATAATAACGGTTAGGAACATATACGGAGTCTTCATACACATCCAAGGCGGTAGATTGTACGGAGTGACGATCACAGGCCAACACGAATACTGGAAGCCCGAAAGTTCGAATGGGGTAAAACCGTCAGAGGAGAGCCCCAATCTGACATTACGCGAATCTTCGACAAAATATGGATACTCTCGATCAAAGTGCTTTCATGCTTCTCCATCGGATGGATGATCCAATACTCCTTCGATCTGTTTTTGCCTGTGCTAACTCATGTTTTCTGCAGTCTCCTTAACCATAAACAACCGCTGCAACCGCGGCGTCAAAGGCAAGTAGTGCATCGAATCGGTAGGCTTCCTTGCACCGACAGACTTTCCTCTAACAATGGCCTTGTAGCGATCAGCACCACAGAATCTGTACGCATCTTTATCCTTGTCGTCTTTGTAGTACAATATACACCCGTTGCGACATGCATCAATTTTCTCGTATCACATCCAAAGCGATCTCACCATCCTCTTAGATCGATAGAAGTCTTTAGGCAACTTTGCACCCTCGGACAAGATCTCTATAATCAAATCGATCAGTCGATTATAGCATTCTTGCGACATATTAAAATCAGACTTGATGCTCAATAATCTTGTAACCACCTCCAATGGTGAATGATCCTCACAACCAGGATATAGTGGAGTCCTTGCATTCTACAGCAACTCCATAAACTTTGCAGCATCGGCATTCGGTGGCTCCTCAGCTGCATCATAATTGTTCGGATTGAAACTAGGTCCAGCCGTATCATAATTGTCCAGATTGAAACTAGGCCCCGCTGAATCATAAACCATGTTCACCAACCCGTCGTCGTAAGCATCGTAGTCGTGGACATCCATATACGGCTCCACATAGGGCTCCGACTCCGATGCTAGAGATACAAGTTCTCCGTGCACGGTCCACTGATAGTAATTTGCCGTGAAGCCCTTCGAGTATAAATGATATGTGACTTCCACTTCTGGATGATATTTCCTGTTGCAAAATCTCACACACGGACACTTAATTTTGGTACCGTCCATGTACTGAGGGAACACCTTAGCGAACTGCAGGAACTGTTGTAGACCCTCAATGAATTCATCTCGCACACCGCATATGTCATCAGGATGACGGTTGTACATCCACGAACGATGACACAGATAGTAATTCATATCCATTTCTAGATACTTCTGCAAAAATGACAGTATGTATCCTATAAATCATTACATACAGTATGATTCTCTAAAGAAGAAGCTGACAATTAGTTGGCTAGGTAATCTATATTTGAAGTCACATAAAAGAAGCATGTTAGATCCTGTGCAGAGTGTGTGCAAACCACGAACGATAACGCCGATAGTAAATTTTTTTCGTAGTTTGAACAAAAGAGGAAGCATGTAGACTCGAGCTTGCAGATCTGCATGAGGGATGAAGGAATTACGGAGCAAGAGGCAGTTGCCAAGCTTAACAAAATGATTGAAAATGCATGGAAAGACGTCAATAAGGAGTGGCTTAACCCATTGCCTTCACGAAAGTATCTTAACATGTTGGTTCTCAATTTTACTCGTGTGGTGGAAGTAATATACAAGCATGAAGATTCATACACCAACTCCGAGGGCCAGATGAAAGATAACGTTTCACTATTACTTGTTCTCCCAATTGATAATTGAGAGGTCCTTTGATGTTTTTTTATTTGGGGCAACATCCTTATAATGGGATTAAGGCTAATTAGAAGATCTATATTATTTCAATAAATAGCATAGACGCTATGGCTTGAACTTTTAGTTAGAATCTTGGAATCCACTTCTCTATTATGCAAAATTGTCATATATATATATATATATATATATATATATATATATATATATATATATATATATATATATATTAAGAGAGCCGATAATGTCACAGCTGATATGGGACTACCCTCTTCCCGCGGCTAGAACAAGAATCATTTAGATTTTGAAATATAAGTCCAAACTGAATTTTAAAATTCACATTGAATAATTCCTACTAAATCTAATTGAACAGATTTAGGTAATAAAATATAATTCAGATATATGTAATTAAATCTAATTTGGATAAATTTATATTTCTAAAATTATATGATTGGCTTTTACAATATAAGATATCAATCTAAGAATCCTCACCTTTGTTTTTATTCTCAATAGCCACCTTGGAAGTAAATACAATATGTATTGAGCATGTAGTTGTTCATTCACGGTACCTGTCACAACCCCTTACTTAGGTTGAGTAAATTCTTCAACACTGTAGTACTCTGGTGAAGCTTAAGTAAGACTTGAACTTCTCTGTAGGGATTGACTTTATGAATATAATCTCTATATATCTTCAGTAAACTAATCTTTCTTTCACCGATCTTCTCCCTTATTTTTTGACACCTTAACTCAATATCTTTGTTCTTTGGTGATATATTTGATCACTTGCCAAATGAATAACTACACTTCAACTTATAAAATAAATAAGCATTTTGTTGAGATATCCCAAACCTATCGATCGATACATTTAACCAAAAAGCTTTATTGTCTCAACTATTGTTATGTGCTTAGTTTATATAATTGGGACATATTTTGTCCTTCAATTTATACTTCCAACTTACTAGACTCCTTACGAATGTGAATAAATATCCTTTGGTAGATCATATGGATCTTGATGCCATGTATAGTTAGCAATAACACAATACACAACTTGATATGATGTAACATTTTTTCATAAAGTATACCAATTCTAATTATAACTTTTAAGCACCTTGATATCCATTTTACCGCATTCAAGTGTTCCTTATCCGAGTTTGATATGAACATGCTCATAATACTAACTGCATATGTACACATGTCACAACATACATCAACGATCTAACTTTGTTGGCATATAGTACTCGAGATATATAATCATTCACCTCATTTATAGTAGGGCATAATCAAGGGATAATCAGAAAATACTTAAAAAATGGACATTTTCTTTTGTTTGGTATCATGCATCCAAATCTCTCCAAAATTTCTCAACATACCTCCTTTTATTTTGATAATCATATCGTTCCAATATTTTTACCTCTACATATCTCCATGCCCAAAATCTTCTTTGTTACCTCTATATAAAAATAATACTCACATTTGGTGTACTTTTTCTTCAACATAAAGGAGTCGAACTATTAGAAGAAAATTAGTTTTTCTTGACGGTCTATTTATTAACGGTCGTACTAAACCGTACAGTTTTGGCTGTGCATCATGAAAGAACTCTTTTTATGACTTCGAAGCTATCACGATTCCATCTCTAGTTTTAACGTAGTATATAATTATAACAATATAAGTGTCAAAAGGAAAAATAAAAAGGATTCAAGTGTCAATTTAGCTAACCTTGTCTGTGTCCTTGATGGCCTATTACAAGTTAGAGATTTGTGTAATTTTTTGAGCCACGATTACAAGTTAGAGATTTCAATCTCCTAAAAATTGGTATATTGAGGGAACAAAAAAGAAGAAGACAAAATTTGCATATAAAGTTTTTTTTCATCTTTTGGAAGGAGTCTCTTATAGAGACTTATCAGTGATAATATATCTACAAAATAATTAATGAACAAATATCACAAAATATAAGCTAGAATGCAAGGAGCTAGAAGTATATAATATTTGGGTATCACCATAAAGATAATCATGTGTCCGTCATTAAGTGTTAAGAAAAGAAAGCTAAAAATAGACAGGACTTGAGCATCGTTGCATTACTGTCAAAGAATAAAGACAATCGGAATTCCAACCACGTGGTTTTATAATAATTGATCAAAACCCTAACCCTAGGTCCTTATCAGTGTGTGTGTGTGTGTGTGTGTGTGTGTGTGTGTGTGCCAGTGTCTGTGTGTGTGTGTCGTGTATGTGTCAGTGTCACATGTGTGTCCTATGAGAGAGAGAGAGTTAGGGTTTACCTAGAGGAGGAGGAGGAGGAGGGGGGGAGGACGCGGCTCGAGGGGGGAGGACGCGGCTGGAGGGGGTCGCCGGGAGGGAGGAGGGGGCGCCGGAGGGAGGAGGGGAGCCGGAGTGGGAGGACGCGGTCGAGGGGGGGCGCCGGAGGGAGGAGGGGTCGCCGGAGGGAGGAAGGAGGACGGTTTGAAATTTGGGAGAGGGAGAAGGAGAGATCGAAGGAAATGGGGGGAAGCAGCCCTAAGTAAAAAATTTAACGACGTTTTAGCGACGCCAATAATGACGTCGCTAATTTAGAATTTAGCGACGTTTTAGCGACACCAATAACGAAGTCGCTAATTTAGCGACGTCTTAAACGTCGCTAATGACGTCGCTAAATGTCCAAAATATATACGTCGCTAAATAATGTCGCTAAACGTCGCTAAATAAAACATATTAGCGACGTTTAGCGACCTAAATTGAACTTATAGCGACTAATCTTTTATAAACTGAATAAAAGTCGCTAAACATCGTTAAATGTTGCCAATTAGCGACGTCTAGCGACGTTTTCACAGGGAGTCGATAAATTAGCGACGTTTTTACATGGAGTCGCTAAAAAATATCGCTAATCCCGCTTATTCTAGTAGTGATGGTTATCATCAAGACACCTTATCATTATACTTTGTTTTATCCAAGTTATATATGTTAATCCGTCAAGTCATTTTCATAACTCGCCTAGCCATATTGTCCAACTTTAATGTTACCATTTGATCAATCAGTAGTCTACCTCTGGCATTCCTCAAACAACTAAGTTCAAATCCTCTAGCCAGGTCTATTCACCTTTGATACTTTTTATTTCATCGAGTTCGTTTGCATAATCATCGAACATGTTAGGCCTTGATCTCCCTCGAGTTCGATCATCCTCACTGGACGTAAAATTACCATGCCAGCGCTCCCGTAGGATAATCGTTCTCATCTAAGCCTGATGTTGAGTGTTATCTTTCGAACTAGATTCAAGATCGTTCGTCCAAATCAAGATTAAGTCCATTATCGCCTACCTCAATCATTTAACCATACAATTTCTTAACTTGTATCAATCCGTGCTATCTTCCAACTTATCGTCAAGTTTTTTAAATTCGAAACCATAACATCCGTACTCAAGCTAAATTCTATCGAGCGATATTCTACTCAATCTTGATTTTCTATGCGAGCTATCTTCCATCGCGCTAACTCCTGATCGCATCCTCGATTATTCCATCTCAAACTCAAGTTTTAATTCATTTGATTCAATTCAAAATTGCTCGTACGATTTACTAAGTTCCTTCAACCAAGATATTGATTCCATTACTCTGAATCCCTATTTGGTATAAGCCTTTCCTTTTTTTTTCTTTCTTCACATTCTCAATCGTTCGACCCAACTCTCGCACGAGACCTTCGAATTCACTACGTGCAAGGCATTACTTATTAAGGCTTCGTACAATCACGTTATTTGCTGCTAGACTCGTTTGCTACTATGAAATCCTTGATTTGTTTGAACATTTCCAAGATGATCCATACACCACTTAGAGTTCCAAGTTACTCGATAAATCCTCAAAACTCACTCTATCCTCAAATTGTTTATTCATTCCTAAGCTATCGTATACACCACTCAGGAATCGAGTCATCCAAATAAATTCTCAATAGCGTTCGCATCGCTCATATATCCATCCAGTTTATTCCTTAAACTCATGTACGATCCCCTAGCGTCGCCTCGATAATCGTAGTTTAGTATATACCTTTATCGATAGTCATCCTCGTAAACCATAATTTGATTCATAACTTATCGACTCAAGTATCCGTTCAAACCATTTCTAAGAATCCAAGCACGATTCTCTAAATTTGCCTTAGCAATAATTCGATAATGTTTCTATCGATAGCCATTCTAAGTCTGACTTATCTTATCCAAAAGATATCCCAATATTGCTCGTAAACTCATTAGCACCAAGGAGTCTTGGCGCACGATACTCAACACAACTTAGCCGAAAGGTTGTGTGCGTAGCTATCCCGTTCGAACGATATTCTAGTCTTGTACACAAACCCGCTATCATCAGGGTAAGGTCATTCTGGTTCACACGTAACTTACAAATTTCAAGAATGAGTCCATTACCACGAAGTCTGACACAGTTTGGCACAAAGGTCTTCGCATAACTATTTCGTTGAAGCAATCATATAATTTACATGAACTTTTAAAATTATTTAGACTCATTGCATGGAACATCCCAACGAAACAACGAGAGAGAGCGTATGTACATAACCCATGAACGAGCTTTCAAAAACTGAGACAAACGATACGAAGTCCAAGGACGTAAAGTCGTACTCTGATACCAATATGTCACGCCCTGATCTACCGCAGGTTCAAAGGTCCTCGCTGAACGCGAATCACCAAGCCAGTGCTCCCGCAGGACGATCGTTCCCATCAGGACGTGATATCGCGCGAGCACAAGCTACGCCCGCACAAGGCCAGGTCCGAACAGGCGATGAAATAACTAAGCCACAGAGTCGAACAGATAGTCCGAATGCATCAGAATAAGAAATCGAACAGGTGATAGATAACAAGTTCACAAAGTAGTCATAGCTGAAGCATTGAATAAACACAAGTATGAAACAAAAACAAACTCTTTATTGATATAGAAATAATGTTACAAACGGTGCTAGGCCGAGATTATAAGTCGCTCAAGCTCTATATCTTTCTCTCGAAACAATAAAAGCGTACCAAGCGGCTTACAACATAGGATGATACATATACGATGTTTCAACATTATGTCCTTTGTATGTGCCTCAGCTCCGGACACAATACTCCAAGACTCCAAAGTGAACTCAACGCCTTAGCGTGCACGAGGGGATACTCTGTACTGAATGAGGTTCTCCCGCACCCTGCAAGCAATCTGGTGGGTTATCAGTATATGAATGCACTGGTGGAGAGGCTTCTCGCCCGCTCGACAAATCCAAACACGTTATATAAGTTTCGTGCACCATCTATTAAGTTGTCTTTCTAATCTTGCCTTAGGATCAGTTTTATGGCACAAAATACAAAGCCTAACTCGTGTGGCAGTGCGCCGTGCGATATAAAAGTAACACGACAAAACTTATCTTACCATTCATCATTTCCTGTCCAAGTATAACCCAAGTTAACCGAGCACGAATATATATATAATGACTTAAAACTTGCATAAGGAAACACAAGTGTCTCGAGCGTGTTTCTGATTCAGGTGAACGATATACTCAAATATGTGAAACTCATATTACTTTGTTACTTCGATTGTTTAAATACATGATACTCAGGTCATTCAAGAATTTTATATTCAGATTACTTGTTTCAATATGATGACTCGCACGCAGATTGTCGCAATAGAGCTTAACTTAATCCATATGAACAGAAGTCGCTGGCCTACAAGCCATTATGGACAGCAGTCCGGACGGACGACTGTCATTGTAGCGCGGGTAGCGATCCCCACTACAAGTGCCCCTCTCCCCCGTGCTGATGTTGCAAGCTGACTACCCGGGTTCCAGCCTAGGACGACACTGCCCCAATACCCCAGCGCACCGTTCACGGGAACCAAAAACCATAAATCTTGTGCACAAGTTGTCCGCGATAATGCAAGTCTCTTTTATTTGTTCTTGATTACTTATATTTTCACTTTTTGTTCTTAAACGGCGATGGTGGTAGCGCGGCAAGAGCCTGCTACGAGCCAAACCGAAAGACGATGGTGGTAATGCGGCGCGAGCCCGCTACAAGCCATCCTGAGCGATTCTTGTTCTTCTTTACTTATCAGTGCAATTCAGTTCATTTACTTGATACTTCCATTACTTTCTTATCATTTCTTCCAATCTTTCATTACGCAGTTCCCGATACGGAAAACCGCCTTGGCGACCTTATGGTCCAGAAGCCTTTCCATGTTTCTATTACTTGGCTCAAAAATGGCTATTTTGATAGTCTTCCTGCCTCAAGTAAGTGAATCATTTTAAGTGAAGTGCTTGACTTGTACCACAGTCTAAGTGAAGTAAAATGCACCAATGCGCATGATAGTGCTACGAGGCATAAAGAATGATTCTACTTTAACAGTGAAATGCATAAGAAAAATTCTATCGAGGCAAACAAATATTTTTATCTTAAGCAGCAGGTTTATATTCCATGTTCTATACAAGTAATGCAAGATGGGATTATTCCCTTAGCTAGGTGTGTTGAACTCTCTTTTATTAGCATGCAATAAGTGATTCCCCTAGCATGTATCGTTCATATTTTTAAGTGTGAAGGCTAAGCAAAGACAGGTTCATCGTAGCCACCCACCTTAGCGATAATTCGCATCAGCCGAGCGAGACTCCAAGCGTGCCATTAAAAATCTAAGTCTGAACTCCTGAAGGACCAAGTCTGAATTCCTTTGCATCAGGCAAGTCATCTCACTGAGTAAGGAAGGACGGGCCACTGCACTTATGTCATTTGAATCGGCTCTCCGTATTGACGCGGAGCGGGTCGCTACACATAGTGTCTTTCAAAAACTAAAATATGCGTTGTTAACGGGTTGGCTTGCGTGCGGTAGGGGTGAAGGTGGAAGTTGTAGGACAGTGAGGGAGCGTAGGATCCTTCTGCGTGGACTGTAGGATATTGCGCATACGTTGGACGATGGACCTGTATTGGTGAATGAAAGCCTACCCTCGGATTTTCTATGACGTATCAAATATAGGGGTAAAGATACGCTTGTGAGCCAACAGTAGATAATGAAGTTGTTCCATACATCTGATTATAGTAATGTGATGTCATTTGAGGATTATAAACGCCTTGTTGGTATGCATAATCATTGGTTAGGCCATGTACCCAAATGGGATGGGATACATGATTGGAGAGGGAGGAGGGGGCATCTGAGCCGGCACTCGGCTATATTGTGGGCATGTTGCTTGTGGTGGGCCATGTTGAATGCTTCCAACTTCATTCGGGCCAGTTGAAACATAAAAGACACATGCAGAGGATCAAGCAAAGGCAAGCTGGCACTGGAGCTGGAGCTCTAACTGAGTAAGATGATGCTGAATATCTATCGATGTCTTAGTACTATCAACAATGTGAGATTGAGGTACTGGAGAACGAGACAAGGAGGAACCATTTATCTTCATCCGCTCGAGAAATTAAGTTTTTAAATATGGGTGAAACAGAAAACAATCATCCACTGAGTGTCCAGGCTTTTGGAAGTGAGCACATATCATACCAGACCGCTGACGAGCATAGCAGGCGGCAGCGAAATGACCAAGCTTTCCGCAATAGGTACATGAAAGACGAAGAGAAGTGGGAGCACGAGCCTTCTTGAAAGTGGTAAACGGAGGACGCGGAGCAGCAGCAAGAACAGTCTCAGAACCCAAAGTCGATATAGAGATGTCAGTAGAAAGAGAACGCAGACGAGTCTCCTCAGCTGTAAGCTCAGAGATAGCAGCATCTAGAGTAGTATTATTCTGAATGATCTGACCGCTTGCGGACTGGAATTCGGGACGCAAGGCCATGACAAACTGAAAAAGTTGTCGGCATTCTCGACAAGTGCGTGCGCGTACGAAATTAGTACCAGTACCCTACAATTTTAATAGCTCACGCAGTAACCCCGCATCAGTGTGGCGAACTCCTGAATAGTGCGATCCCTCTGTCTGGAGGCAGAAGTCTAGGTGATCAACTGATACTCCCGAGCACCACTCGACTGAACAAACTGAGTAGTCAAAGGGTCCAATAATAAAGCAGCAGACTGGATATCCTCAAGATCTGGACGAAGTGATCGATCAACAGAAGAGATGATGAAAACAACGATCCGCTCATCGTTGTCGTCCCAACTATCCTGAGCGACACGAATAGTATTTCAAGTCTCTGTTTTATCATCAGCGGCGAGTTCATGAGGCATTGGGATAGAACCATCAAGATGACCAAGAAGACGACGACCACGTAAAGTGGTCCGGACTGAGGTAGCCCACTCAGCCAAATCATGAGAAGAGGTTAACGAAAAATCAGTGAAAGTCGGAAGAAAATCTCGAAATTGCTCCGATAAAGACATTTTTTTCCTTTTTTTTTTTTGAAACAAATCAAAAGGGAAAAATTAGCACATAAACTTTCTTTGTGCTAAGATGAGCACAGAACCTTTGTACAAACTTTTGTTTTGTACCTCCCTTATTTTGGCTGATGTAGAAACTTTGGCAAAGGCCTTTCGCTGTTGTGGAATAGTATACGGAGATGAGGTCCTGGGGATGATATCGTCTTGGGAGCAAAAAGATGTTCTTGGCTTGGGAAGATTCCGATACGTGAAACAAGAGATTTGGAAGTGGAAGCTGTTAGCCAATTATCTAATTTCAGCAAGCAGGCAGGAGGAAGAAGAAGAAGTTTGGATTATTATTCTTCAGCGGCTAATGAATGACGATGCGGCGGTGTTAACGAACCGCACAACGGAGCAGATGACAAAAGAAAGAAGATAATTAACAATATTGAATATCTGAAAGAATTTTAGAAAATTCTAGACTGATACCATGAAACAAATTAAGGGAAAAAATATTATTTTTATTAATGGATGATTGTATAAGAGCAATACAACTATGAATATATCTAGATAGAAAACGGATGCATATTCGTATAAAAGTAGAACAAGAAATATGTATCCTTAGAGGAGAAGAAATCCAATCATAAATCTAATTAGTATCTAATCATAAATCTAATCTAATTAACCTTAGCAATCATTATCATTATGATCCATACTAAACTTTTTTTAAAATTTGTAATTTAAAAAACTAATTAAATTTCAATATCAAAATTAACTAATTTAATAATAAAAACTAAATTACTTAATCCTCAACTTGATTTTCCCCAAAGCTGGATGTAGAATTGTTGCAGCTTTGTAGTGTTTGATCAAGTTGAACCCTCCAATTTTTTCGAACTTTTGCGATTTTTCTTGACACTTCAGTATCCAGAAAATTGCAAGTTTGTAGGTATAGAAGAAAGGAAAAAAAAAATTGTTGTGATAAATTTGGATAAATTATGTCTTATTTATAGAAATTTTTGCTTGACAAATAACCACAAATATCCTAAAAATATAGTTGTTATAGAGATACTTTGATCATTTTTTTTACCCTTATTAAGGCTCAAAAACATCTAAAATTTGGGAGGTATTTCGTTAAATACCACCCCATTATTTGATTTTATCCCATATTAAATTAGGTATATTGATATTACCCCCCTGTTAGATCAAAAGTTGAATTTACCTCCTGAAAGTGTCGTTAAAAACTTATTAACGATACTTTCAAAACTTTTAACGACACTTTGAAAACTTTTAACGACACTTTAAGGAGGGTAAACTCAACTTTTAATTTAACAGGGAGGTAATATCAATATACTTAATCTAATAGGAAGGTTAAATCAAATAGCCCTAATGAAAATTGATGTTGGGAGATTCTTTAAATCAAAATCTCTCCCCAAAGTTGTACTAACAGTAATAAAAGAATATTTTGGCAAAAAATACTATTGAGATTGGCCTGCAAGGATTGAGTTTCGGGTTGACCGGGCCTACGACCCAGTCGTCGACCTGGCACCAGGTCGACCTATTTGGAGAGTCGAACCTAGTTCAGCTCAGATTTTGGCTCAAATCGGATCGGACCTACAGACCACAAATATTAACCCAATCCGAATCCGAATTATATGCAGGCCAGGATGAATGGGCCGTTGACCGACTTTGGACCAACTCAGGCCGGATTTGACCGTGCTATATCCGGGCCGAGTTCCTGTCGTCCGATCCAATACCACCTTGAGGTATCAGTATGAATGTTATTATGCAATGCTGCGAAAATGGGTTTGCACATAAAGACATTGTTGGCACAGATGCAATAAACAGAAAAAGCAAACAGCTCACATAAGCTTAATTTATTCCGTACATCGTGACAAGTCTGCAGTAAAATGCTTCTAACAGTTTATTGTGTTAGCAAAATACAGCAGAAAATTGACAATTCCCCTAAAACATTACATTGGAGGAGAAATCTTCTTGCTGGTGAACGATGACATCAATCTACATCGACACTGAAACAAGCAGCCCATCTCCTCCCGCCAGTAGAAGAAGCTGTAGAATAAATATCCTAGGAAAAGTAGGGAAACTGCAGGGAATCAAGGAGACTAATGAAGTTAGATATACGTATGACTTGTGAATCCAGTAGCAACTATTTAGTGTCCACAGATTATACTAGTTAATCTGACAATTTTTAGCTAGAACAAGGCTATAAAAGGAGCGGGCACAAATATGGACATTCTTTTGACCATAAAAAGGTGAAGGCTGGAAGAATTCGTGCAATTCCGAACTATAGAACAACAATAGCAACGATAAAAGGTAACTAGAGAGCATATTAAACTTTAAGTCCATGAAAGAAATGTCCGCCCAGTGCAACAACTTACATGAGGCAAGACATGTAGATGTTCGACAGGGCTTGCGACTGTACCGAAGTTAGAACTGTAAAGTTGTTGATATCAATAATTTAACTCCTTTTATAAGTGAATGATTGCATACAAACTATCTGGAATTATCTCCTTTATCAATAAACAGCAGTTAATAATCTCCAATTTGAAGGGTTCTGCTCAAATTTGCCGCATAACTCAGATCTACATTGATCTATAAACTGATTCTGAATAAATCTTCCTATACAGCATGCTTACACTCATGCCATAATAGCCAACATAATAAAAAAGAACTAGGACATCGAACAGGAGAAGGTGGTCGATAATGTTAGATAGAGCTTTTGAAGCCAGAGGGACGATTAGAAATTAACCCTCTTCTTTGGACAATATCCTCCACCATCCTCACCGTCTACATCCCCAAAGATTAAGGCCTCCCAAACTGCAACATGAGTTAAACCATATTTTTGGGTTCTTGCCAGCAGGCACAAGGAGTGAAAAATAAAAAACTCAAATGGGGATGAAGATGGTAAATAAGAGGATATCTGTTGTGCATTTCTCCTTGCAAGAAAAACCACAGTAGATATATATATAGCGGCCTATCAGGTTTATTGTTGGCAGATAACAAAACCTTAGCAGTTATCTATCGCCCGACAGGCTTATGGTTGGCGTTATGATGGATTGATATTGGCCTGGGGACAATTGTGGTGCAGGCAGAGGGGTGTGTCGTGTGCATGGATGCCAGGGAATAGAGAGCACAAACAGACAGCAAAGATATCACTTAAATCATTCTTATTAAAAACTTAGGCAAACGATATAACTCCAAACACTAGTGCAAATTCTCAAAACTAACTTAATCTAACTGTAAACCCTATTC